>BGPR01000557.1:113039-155310 GCA_013235015.1 Araneus ventricosus | reverse complement strand
ACTACTTTTTACCTTTTGAAACCTTTATCAAGTGACTCAAATAGAGAAGAAACTTACTTTTATCTTTACTTAGTCAATGGCTCAAATAGAAGAAACTTAGTTTTACCTTTTTGAAACCTTAGTCAAGTGGCTCAAATAGACAATTCATTAGCCCTTTGTGTAACGATTTACCCCCCCAATCAGTAGCTATCTGCATAACATTATCCTGAATCAAAATACAGCTGGAGACGGCCTGATGACGACCAGTGTATAAAGTTTTCACGAAAAGTAAATTGATTTTTTTCCATCTGTATTTATCATCGAGCTGTTTTAGTATTTTATACGTTTATTATGATTTGCATTTCACTTTGTAATTTATGTATTTCTTTGAACAAGTTGATTTTGTCTGTAAAATACATTCTTTCTTTAAAATTTCTTGTTAGTTTTTGAAATAATACTTAGAAATTCAGCATTATTTGTCATTTATTCGTATATGAAACATTAAAACTGAACATTTCTTCTGATTTGGCACAGAATAAGAAAAAAAATGTAATGGTAAATACTGAGGACCGGGAAGAGTATGCTCGAAAACTTAAAGGAAAAATATATTATAAATTATTACATTAGATGTTCAATCTAGTTAATGAAATACTTCAAACAATTCAAAATATGATTGGATTTAACTGGGATTTTTTTTACTGCAACTGCGTATTTGTGAGGAAGCAAGCTTTGAAAGTTCTGTAAGGTCATTTGAGGAAATTTTATTCTTCTCTAGAAACTGAAAATTTGTATATGAGGATAGGGAACTTTCAAATGAAACAGAAAAAAACGCAATTAATTAATTTATTATCTTTTGAAAGAAATTCTATTGAAAGGCGAAAATATATATTTTATTTTATTCGGTAGTTTGGTAAATAGATATGAATGAAGGGCCTTAAAAAATTTCTTTTGAACTCCGTAGTTAAATTGGCGGTAAGCGTTTTAACGTAGAACTACATCCTCCTATTGGGGTCTCAGAGGTAATTTGTACTTCCACACGTCCAAAACGACTCACATAGTAAAGACGTTAAAAAATGTGGAGATCCTCTATATATCGAGTAACTACATATGTTAAAAAACATAACTAATGTCTTATTTTAGAGATAAAGGTTAACAACAGAGTTACAAAAAAAATTGAATATCGGAATTGTAGTTCAGTGACTATTGAGTCGCAAAGTTGGGCAAAAATTGGACGCGATCCTCTATACCTCGGTAACGACATATGTTATATCATGTCTTATTTAGAGATAAAGGTTAACAACAGAAGTACAAAAAAATTGAATATCGGAATTGTAGTTCAGTGACTATTGAGTCGCAAAGGGCAAAAATTGGTGACGCGATCCTCTATACCTCGGTAACGACATATGTTAAAAAACATTATGTCTTATTGTAGAGATAAAGGTTAACAACAGAAGTTACAAAAAAAATTGAATATCGGAATTGCAGTCTGCGAGCAATACGCAACTGAACGAAGTACCGATGGATTCTTCCTATTTGAGCCACTTGACTAAAGGTTTCAAAAAGGTAAAAAGTAAGTGTTTTCCTATTTGAGCCACTTGACTAAAAGGTAAAAATAAGTTTCTTCTAACAGAAAAATGATTCTACATTTAACAGACAGCTTACGAATATCGTTTTCTTTCTGTTAGTATGCTTTCATCAACTCTGCCTTTAATCCTTTGAGGATGGCCGCACGGAAAACGTGCGGTTCCGTCTGGCCAACGTTTCCCACCGCGCGTGACTGCTCAGAGCCGGCGTACTTTTTTCTAGTTAAGACTAATTGCATTAAAGCTGGTGTCACACCGACGTGACAGTCGGTAGCTAAAAGCCACTAGAGCCGGCCCGTATTTGTGACAGTCAGGAGAGAATTTGCCAGCCTGACAGTCGTCCTAAAGGGTTAATTGATTTGACATCTCTCAACTTACCACTTAAGAAACGCAGTCCTTTAATTAATCTCAAGTCTTGTCAACTGGCTTCTTCTTAAGAAATAGTTAAATGAATTAATTATGCACAAATTATATAACAAAATATGTTTATTATTAAATATTAATAATAACACAGTAATAGTTTAGAAAAATTCATCGGCACAAACCACTTAATACTATGAATTAGGAAATCTTATCAGCATACTTTCTACAATAAATCATTACTTAATGCATCATTTATTCTATAATATTCACCAAATTTATGCTTCATTATTTAATGAATTTATTCTCTCTGATAATGATCTTTTGTACCACGTGTGGTTGAAATATACTTCTATATAAAATAATATATGCAACTCAATGACATTTTAACTAGCTTATCGCTTACAAATTTTATTATTTTGGAAAATTAATTTGTTTGGTTTGCTTCTTTCATGTTCTTATCAGTAACTATAAAAATTCTTTTCAGACTTAAGAATGCATTGTGTTTTAAACAAAAATAAATCTGAAATCAGATAACAAAACTTAGGTTTTGGACAGAGATTGGCAATTCGACGTCATCTGTTTCTAAATGTCGGCTTTGAGTTTCTATAAAAAGAAACTTCTATTGTGAATTTCTTTTCAATAACAGAGACTATTTTATTGTAGCATATCGAAGGACGCACTCTTAAATCATTTTGGAAGAAACGTACTCGATAGCTATCACATGTATTACACAGGCCTGCAAAAAAAATACTTTTTGAAAATTGTTTTAATTTTGATGACTGATTTTTATGTTATTTTTAGTGCTTATTCTAAAAATGAAATCCATTTATTTCTATCACGTAAGGATTTTTTACAAAGTGATTGCATATTTTGAAGGAAACAGTTGAAATCACGAAATTTTAACATTTCATTCCTTCATAAATCCATATAAATTACACTTATATCCTAGTTCAAGTAATTGTTAAGTATAGGTAGAAAGTTGCAAATCCTTATAGCAACGTTTTTTCTTTACCGCAAAAGTTCTTTTGTCACTTTTCCTCTTGTAAACTTTGAAGGGATTGTCTCTTTGTAGCATCCAGCAGTAGTCGGCTATCATGCTGACATTCCATTTTCCTTGATATCGCTCCTCCATTTCCTTTGTATCTTGGTGAAATCTTTCACCTTGTTCCTCACTAACTGCACCTAAATTTTCAAGAAAATAGTACAGTTGCGAAGCGAGAAAATGAACTTTTAAGCTCATACTACAGCCTAAAATCTTGAAATTTTTTATCATCTCTTCTGCAATAGATTTGTAGTTTGGGTCCTTTTTGTTTCCAAGAAAGCTAGTAATAACTAGTTTGAAAGATTCCCAGGCTTTTCTTTTGTTTGTTTCTATTTTAGACTCAAAATTTTCATCTTTCATCATTTTCCTGATGTCTGGTCCTACAAACACACCTTCCTTCAGTTTTGCTTCGGATAAATCCGGGAACTGGTCACAAATATTTGAAGCATTTACCTTCTCTTGGTAAAGCCTTGACAAATTGTTTCATAAGACCTAATTTTATGTGAAGTAGTGGAAGTATAATTTTTTTGGCAAGGAGAGGTGTCCGGCTTCAACTGATTTTCTCTGTCTTTAATATTGTGTTTAATAGGCAATTTACCGATTCAGAGGAATATTCTGGATTGAAATAGTTTCTTCTTTCTCTTTTGGTAGTTTAATCCACCAATTTACTATTTTAAGTCCATAAATATGTTTATCGAACTCACATAAATAATACTTTTTTGGTCCGAAATATACTAAATTCGTAAGAAATAGATTGCGAGTTTTGATGAAATTGTACGCGATGGAATTTTTTTCATTATTTTTCCAGTAATCACCATCCAAAAAACTATAAAAACCACCACTTGCTTTACAGACAATTTTTTCATAGCAGACCTGTGTTATTTGTACCAGTTATATACAAAGCAGCATATATTATAATAGTTATATACAATTATACTACAAGCAAAATTATGCTCTTTTTTATTGAGAATGTTTCTCCCTGCAGAGAACTAATGAAAATCTTTTGGGAAATTGTCCTCATTTTAATCGGATGACTTCGACTAAAGCAAAGGTTAAATGACAAATACCAGTATACCAATATCATTCAAATTTTTCTCAAATCTTCTTGAAAACTTGAGTGGCAATCCATGCGAAAACATTCTTTATATTCAAATGTTAAGCTCACAGATTAAACCGATTATTCGAGACCAATTAGTCAAACAAGTCAAGATTGCTGACAGCGCACTTCCAAATGGGAAGCATTATGTTTTTAACAAATTATGAATCCGCCTTAAAATGCCATATTTATACTACCTAATGTAATAGATTGCAATGAATAGATGTACCAAAAAATTCTGGAACTTACTCTATTGCCATAAACCCACATCTCTGCTAATAATAAAAACGAGTGTGTGTCTTTAGGTATGCCTGTTTGTTCTCAATAGAGAAGATCGTTCGACGCAGATCTACTAAATTTGGTATAAGCATTGGAGTGTGGGACTGTGCACCTCGAAGCGAATTTTTAAAATTTTAATTAATTAAAAACTAAAAGAGATTTTTGTGTATTTTTGCAATGACTTCCAAAAAGAGTATCATGCAAAAATTATTTTACATCATTTTAAAATTTAAAAAATTGTCTTTTTAATACTGCCAATTTAGCTGTCGTGCATCTGTTTTCTTAATTTCAGCAAATCTTTAAAATTATTTTTCTTATGATTTACAACAAAACTTTTCATTGCTATTATGAAATTCCAACGAATTTTATTGCTTCATGAAACAATTTAATAACATTATTTTTTACATTGTTGAAACTTTGGTAACCAAAATTTGCCTTCTTTGATGCATTAACTACATTAACTAAGCAGTATATTATCACTTTCATGCGGAAGGATTTTATACACTTTAAAATCTATTTTTCAGTTCAAGCTCATTGAATGAATAGATTTATATTTCATTTCATAAGTTTTGTGCAGTGAAATATTTTTTCGGGCCTGCTTCAATTAATAATTTTTATATTATGATTGTGGTCATTTACTTTTTGCTTTTCTTTCAATTTTTTAATTTTAATTTAACTTAGTAGCAATTATAATTCGGAGGGTTTTCTATTAGATATTATAACTAAGAAAATAATAAAATAACAGAAACTTTTACTCATAATTTTTTTTAATATTTGGAAAATCCAGGTATTTACCTCTCTCAATGCTTTTTTAAATATTTTTCTTGGGAGCAAATTTCGAAATTACTTTAATTTCCAGGTTATTTCGTTCTGTTTTTCAAAGAATCATACAGTTTTTTCATAAAATATATATGATGACATAAATATTTTGAAACTTTCGCAACATTTAAAATTTTTGCTGTTGTATTTGGACATACGTAGACAATTAACTTCCATAGCTAATAATTACTACATTTTTACTCTAAACAGCTTCATTTTGGAAATATGCTTAGAAATTGGTTAAATCATTGTCAAATAAGTCTAAAATTTCAGTAAGTTCATATTTTTAATTCTTATGAAGTAATAAATGAGAATTTTTAAATAGTTCTGCATTCCGTATTAACAACCGGGAAAGCCAATATTCGGGAGAACAAGTTGTTCCTCAAAGGCTACTGATTTTATAGAATACCATCATCTCCGAAACAGTGACTTTGAGCAGCTGTCTGGTCCCAGCTTTCCTGAAACTGCAGAAATGCAACTTGGAAGTCATTTTGTATAAGCAGGTCCGCGCCCTTCTGCGACTCGTCCTGGATCTCGACAATTGCGTAAAACCAGCGACATTTCTGCTGTCTCACCTCCGGAAAAAGTGAGAAGTCTTCAGTCTCGTGATTAAGACAGATGCGGAATCGTTAACATGGTAGGACTAGCAAAAAACATCACGAGAGAAAAGTGCTCGTTGGCAGGATACAGTGACGAATCCAGGATTTGGGTCTGGGGGGAAGGGGGCTGAGGTATAAAATGTTTTGCATCGTCTTGACGAATGTCAAATCTTATGGCTTATGTAAACCAAAAGACATCAACTTTACAGACTTTCCTCACCTGACAATAAGAATCATGAAAAACACTACAATACTTCCGATAATTTAACAATGAAACAACTAAATAACTACTAAAAAAACACAATGAAATAACTAGCAAAAACATGTTTTTGACCGTGCCAACGCTGCAAATACTACAAATGAATGACTACAAAAGTGGGAAAACTTTCGAGCCTGTCACAAACCAGGAAGAAATGTTTTCACTTTTTTTAAAGGGAGATTAAGAAAAAACAGCTGTAGTGATTTTAAATAAAATAAAGAATTCTGGTCTAGCTCTTTGGGGGGCTGCAGCCCGATAGCCACCCCCCTGGATTCGCCACCTACATGATACATTGCTGTTGTGGATAATCCAATTCTTCACACGCCAGCCGGGATCTGATTACTTTCGTCGGATTCTTTCTAAAACATAATCGAAATTCTCAATACCAGTTTGTTGACGGTCTGGCCCTGGGGGACGAATTCTCGATGAATAATGTTGCAGGCGTTGCAAAATGCGATGAGCATGGTCTCTGTGGTCCACTCTGTGTGGTCCACATGAAACACTGCATATGAGGGATTGTCTCATCACCGTAAACCGTCGAAACCTTTTCAATCTATCATTGCTCAGTTTGACGTAAATCTTCACTTTCATTCGTTGTTCCGCGTTTCTGTCCATCATAAAAATGCCACCACTCGAATGTGAACTTAAAAAGATTACTCTAACGATTTCTGATACTAGTTGATCCCGCGTAGAGTATCTGGGCTCGGTTATCTTCATGCCATGATTTTCCTGTCGCTTCTAGAACAGTGGCGAATCCAGGATTTGGGTCTAGGGGGAGGCTGAAGTCATAAAAATTTTATATCGTCGTGACGAATGTCAAACCTCTTGGCTTATGTAAACCCAAACACTTTAACTTTACAGACCTTATTTACCTGACAATAAGAATCATAAAGAAAAATACAATACTTTCGATAATTTAATAAAAAAATACAATGAAATAACTAGGCAAAAAATGTCTGCGACCGCTTCAACACTACAAATACAAGTGGAATGACCTGAAAAACAGGAAAAATTTCGAGCCTGTCAAGCCAGAAGGCAATGTTGTCACGTTTTTATTTTTTTAAAGGGAAATTAGGAACAAACAATAGTAGTGATTTTAAATAAAATCAACGGTACTTTTCCGTTAGCTGAGCGCAAATGTTGCCAATTGTGAACCAAACGCGAGCCAAGTCGCCAAGCGAAGCGATTTTCCGTTAGCCGGGCGCAAATGTCGCCAATTGTGAACCAAATGCGGGCCAAGTTTCCAAGAGAATAGTTGTAAGAAATTTGTAGGAATTATACATTATTTGGTGATTTTTCGCTTGCGCCCGGCTAACGGAAAAGTACCAAATCAGGAATTATGGCTTAACTCTGGGGAGGGTTGCAGCCCCATAACCACACATCCAGGATTCTCCACTGTTCTAGAGTCAAACTAGTGATTCAGCG
Source organism: Araneus ventricosus (assembly GCA_013235015.1). Classification (NCBI taxonomy): domain Eukaryota; kingdom Metazoa; phylum Arthropoda; class Arachnida; order Araneae; family Araneidae; genus Araneus; species Araneus ventricosus. The sequence continues at coordinate 147,866 of BGPR01000557.1, read as the reverse complement.
CTCCAAGGAAATTTCCCCAAGAAAAAACGCCTAGTGGTGTAAGTATAACAGAAAAGTAGCCAAAGTTCACTGTTCACAATAGTAATCTCCATAATGTTCACCTCAATTAGTGAAAGGGCACGATTTAATGGCACTATTTTGACGTTTATCTGAACGTTATCTGGCTCACCTCAGCCCATCTGCTTCATTTCTAACTGATCTCTTCTCAATCATTTCATCCAAAGTTTCATTAAGAAATATTGTGAATTGTTCATTTTAAACTGATTTTTTTTCGAGAAAAAGTTATTTTTTTATTAACAGGCTATGATTATGAAGTTTTACCTAACATGGAGGAGGCTACTAGTTTTGTTTTGTAAACAAACAGATCGTTGAGAAAAAGAGAAATTAACCTATTTTCTGTGCCACGTACGTTAGCGTTTTATATATATAGATTAACAGTGTCTATGTCACATTCTACCAAGACTGTAGTCCTCTACCTATAAAAGGAGAAACCTGTGTTGTCAATTGTTGTCGCTCTACACAACCAAAACTCATTGATGCATTTTTGATAATGTATGGATGACTGAACAAATGGCTTGATAATTAATCCATTATTCAACAAATAGTTTATTTTATTATGATCTATCAAAGTTGTAATTACGTTATTGTTACAAAAGACCTAATCCATGCTTTAAGGCAATGGTAGCCTAATGGCAAAGTAGCGGGTACTGGAGCCGAAAGGTCGCGGTTTCGAGACCCAGTTCCGTTCCCGAAGACACGAATCTGTATAAACGAATAAGTATACACGAATCTGTTTGAATATTAAATTGGGGTCGATCATTTTCCACTTGAAATGATGTGAAAATCTGAAGATGAACATGCGGACTCAGTGTGGCGATTCCTCATCTGACTACTGTTCAGAATTACGTGTTTAGTTCTAAAATGGCCCTTATATACACAGTCCAGCCACATTAATGTGACCACCACCAACTTTCGACGTCAACGTGAAATAACCAATCACAGAAGGCAGGTGGCAGCACATTGCAGTGGAGTGTATATAAAGGATGCCCTAGGGCATCGGAAAGCGTTTCAATCGTTGGCGTAATGCAGAAACGTAGCGATTTATCCGACGTCGAAAAGGGCATGATTATTGGCTTTCGGGCCAAGGGTGGAAGCATTTCGGAAACGGCTAATTTTGTGAACTGTTCGCGTGCCGCCTTGGTAATAGTATACCGTGCATGGCAATATGGCACTATCCAAAATCAGCGGCGTGGCACATGTGGTGCACCACGGGCTATAGAGGGCAGAGGCGAACGAAGGCTACGGAGATGCGTTCTGACGAATAGACGCGCAACTGTTGAACAACTGACCGCCCAGATGAACCAAGGGGCTACCAAGAGTGTATCCTCAACAACGGTTCAGCGAGTTGTTCAACAGTTGCACGTCTATTCGCCCGAACGCATCTCCGTAGCCTTCGTTCGCCTCTGCCATCTATAACCCGTGGTGCACCACATGTGCCACGCCGCTGATTTTGGATAGTGCCATATTGTCATGCACGGTATACTTTTACCACGGCGGCACGCGAACAGTTCACAAAATTAGCCGTTTCCGAAATGCTTCCACCCTTGGCCCGAAAGCCAATAATCATGCCCTTTTGGACGTCGGATAAATCGCTACGTTTCTGCATTACGCCAACGATTGAAACGCTTTCCGATGCCCTAGGACATCCTTTATATACACTCCACTGCAATGTGCTGCCACATGCCTTCTGTGATTGGTTATTTCACGTTGACGTCGAAAGTAGGTGGTGGTCACATTAATGTGACTGGACTGTGTATTTTCGAAACGGGAAGCTAATTTTGCTAAACTTAGCTGTGCCTTGTCCGTGGTCACCTCATGTGACATGTTGGACTTTGTTTTAAATATCTCTATGTGATTTAATTTAGATGAAACAATATTATTCGTTTTTCTCAGTGTATGTCCTGATAGCCGATGCTTATTCTTTGGTCGATTTCATCCGCTTCATGCAAGTGCAGGGCCTCCTGGACAGTGGCGAGTATGTCGTCATCGCCTTGGAGAAAGAAGAAACTTACAATCCGGACAAAGAATACCAATTCATTCGAAGAGGTAAGAAAATGGCTAAATGGCTTCTCACTGATGAATTTTCAGAGTATTTGAGAAACTGGTATTTATGAAATCATCAATGGTAGCTCTTCTTTCGGAGCTACAGATCTGCTGCTAACCAGTCAGCTACAAATATTTATCAAATATGTTTCAATGCTATATGCTTTTCCACATGGAGAGCTCCATTTTCATGCTATAAATGAAATTGCAATGAATGAATTTGTAAAATAAATCAAATTATTTATTAATCATATCCTCTGGCCTCGGGGGGGTATAAAAATAGATTTTCATAACAAAGACCATCAATGCGATTATTAAATAAAAACAAGCAGTAATTATGCTGCAAAGATTCTAACTCCAAACTGTAAGAAAGAGATAGTTTAATTATGAGGAAAAATGGTATACATTGAAGAGGAAAAGAACGTTCTTTTTCTGACAGCTGAAACTGTTTTTCTTGGCTTTATTAAGCTATTTATCTTTAATATTCATTGTAAATCAATACCTACTGCCTTTTAAACACATATTATATAATTTTGTTATTAAATATTTTATCATTAATCAATCATTCATTTACAGAAATATTGTTCGTAGTAAAAAATGAATGTGTTGAGATTCATCCTTAGATCTGTAATTTAAGGCTAAGTGAGCATAGAGAGTTTAAAACTATACGTATGTAGAATTATCTTGACGGAACTCGTATGAAGATAATTTTCTGTTAGTATCCTGAGCTGGTATGAAATGCTGGATGAAGGAAATTTAACATGCAGTGTTGAAATATTTTTATCAAATCATTTATGAGATTTAAACCTCAAACGATGACATATATTCGTCAATTGTCAGAGCTTCTTTTGTGCTCAAGAAAGCCAGAGAAATGTAAAAAAAAATTCTTGTATCAGTATACCAATATCATATTCAGATTCTTTTATTACCGTCGAAGTATTCTTTACCAGATGAAGATTTTGAGTGAACGGCTTGTCATCACGCTATAAGGATATTCGTTTTGAATTTTAAAGTGGTATAAAAATGGTTTTTGTACGATAATATGCCCCGAAGTTATTGAGGGAAAACGTTAAACTTTCGATTAACTCTTAATTAAACATCTGTTTAAAATTTTTCTTACTGAGCACCTGCGACCCAAACAGTAGCTACGTACTAAATATAGTAACCTGTAGGTCTAACAGCCTGTTTGCGTTTTATTCGTCGAATTGAGCTGTCTGTATTGATTATTTAAATATATTGTTTATTTACAATATATACAGGATGTTCCAATATATACAGATTTGATTTTGGTAGATGCTGCCTGTTGGCAAGTTGAGTATGCTCATGCAAGAGCTACAATTGAACATGGTGACTGCGATGTCACACGTGAACTAAATGCGTTTCTCGTTGAATACGTAGAAACTGATGTTACACATCATCCATGCGTTACTCATGTGGTAGAGTAGATATGAAACATGATGTGAAAATACATGGGCGACCTGCGATGCTCATACCACATGCATACACGAAAACCAAACAACTTCAACTGGCTCTGACAGAGAGATGCAATATGGCCGATGGAGGTGTCAAATAGTTGCTATAAGTTATGAAAGGAGCCAAACTAGTAGTTGGCGCGAACACAGCCTACCCTTTAGAGTGTTTTGAATGATTTTGAATCATGTTTGTCGCATGACGCAATTTACAGACAGTGTCCAGTCTAGAACCTTCATCGGGTTAATCAAAGAAAGTAACAACGGCATTATTAAATTTCAGTTTCATCAAGACATCAGTTTCGACAACAGTCTAATCGACTTGAAGCCACCAACAATCCTCAGTGTACGGCGGCATGCGCACCTGACCTCGATACGCTGTAAAACCCACGTAACGAAATGGCTGCCTACATTTCTAAATTTGTGATTTTCAATTAATTTAGCACCGATGTCGGTTAAAACAGAATATCTGATGGATGAGACTATACTTTCATTTTGTCTTTAATAGGTTTGACTTCATTTTAGTATTTATGATATATTCACAAGCTACGCATAATCTTTTCTTTATACTTTGCGCAGAATTCGAAGCAGCTTGGTTGGTGGCCGATCCCACGCCATTTCGCTCCGTGCTGCTGGTCACTCCTGGAGCACCCCTCCACCCCGACTATTCTTTGTTCCAAGATCTGGTCCTCAACTACTCAGAATCCGAACCCTTCAACATACCTTTCCACCCTGTCATCAAAGTAGAGGTCAGTTAAAAGCATCTTTTTCACGCTGTTTCGAAGCTTGCGAAATGGTATTTAATGAATTGCAGAGCAAAGACAAAATTAACTTCTCTAGAGATTAATGAAAAAGCGAAAGATTCAGTCTAAACATTATTTGAATCTTTATATCTGTAAAGCATAAAAACAACCAACAAGAAAAAATAGAATAAATTTAGAAAGGAATCAAAATTTAAACTTTAAGCTAGAACAAAATATATTTTAATTAATACACAATAAAATTTAAAGAGTAAAATTTAGGAAAAAATAGATAAAATGAAGACAATGTTTAAGTAGTGAGCAATTGCAGCAGCAAAACAAAAAACAGAGAACAATGGAAATCAAGATCATACAGAGATAGCAAAAACACAAAGATAAACTCGGAGGTAATCGAATACAGCTAAAAACAAAACAAGGAATCCATTCTAGTCCACTTTTTCAAGGGCTAAGAACTATTCGAAATGGATTCAAAATAATATTTGGGAAATTTTCTGTAAGAAGCTAGCATTACACCAAACATAGCTTCTCATAGATTGAACTTCCCAAACAAAGGACCAAAGAGAATTGTACATTAAAAGCAAATAATCAAAAGAAATAGGAAAAAACACAAACATCAAAACGCTAATAAGTTGATTAAAAATATTAGCCATCAAGCTCTATTAATAAGCCTTCATAAATAAAAAACTTACCCTATGATCAAAATTGAAAGATGAGAAAAAAAACCTTTATGTGATCACTAACCCGCGCTAATATTCTCCAAGAAGTAGTTATTAAAGTAAACACTAGTCCCCTAGTTCCTTTATATCTGCAATTATTCTCTATTGAATATTAACGAATCTATTTATAACAGTAGAAATTTTAATTCCTTACAAATAAAATATAGTAAAGGTTCCACCTGATAATTAAACACGAGTAAAATTACCAAAACGTTAGTATAAATTTTAGATACGTAATTATAAGTAAATTATAAGTTACTATTTGATATATTATCCTATAGTGACCACTTTGTAGCTACCTCTATGCCACTATAATGAAAGAGAATTATCATTTTATGAACATAAATTTTTAGAGTACTCATAACTATTTCTTGGTTTTCACTTCAAATAGGAAATACCTTCAACGAAGAATATTAAATCTTTGGAAGTCCACATTTTCCACTCAAATTGCTTACTGTTAGCAACTCACCATACATTATTACATTATTATTATGGAAACCTAATAAAATGAAACATAATTTTTAATTGATTTCCTGTGTTAAATATTGATAATAAGAACGATTAAAAGTTTCTTCCAAATGTCAACTTATTATTTGCATTGTTAAATAGTCTGAAATATTTAAAATTAGGAAATATCTGCGGTGGAAAACATTAAATTCCTAGACTTCCACATTTTGGAAGCAAATTGCTTACATTGAGGAACTTGACATATATTACACTATTAATAATGAAACCTAATAAAATTAAATATTTCTGCCAGGGAAGAATAAAACGTTCTTTCCAATTATCATCTTGTGCCTTACTTTGTTAAATAGGCTGAAAGATTTAAAACTGATGCCTCTTTGCTTGATATTTCAGCTGAGAAATCTGGCTTGTTTTAACTATTTCCATGAGTTAATGATCTTGTTCATTGAAATTATTGTTGAAAACAACATACGAAGTGTCAACCTCTCAAGTATCATCGGCCATAAAAATTTATTTTTAATTTATTTTAATGTAAAAGTAAAAATAAATAATAAAAATAAAAATTGGTAGAAACAAATCCCAGGTTATTATGCACCATCTTGAATTTTTGGGGATCACTTAATTTGAACGCGGAATTACTAAACATGTTATGCACACATTACCTTCATAAACTGAAATATATGACTGGACTGGCAAGCAACGAAATATATTTGTCTATGAAAATTATGATTTATCAACCAATACCAAAAACAATCCTTCTTCCCCTTATCCAAGTGATCATCAAATATCAAAATTTATCCTTCTTCCCCATATCCAAGCTATCGTCCATCAATCAGTATCAAAAGCAATCTTTCTTCCTCAAACCCAAGTGATCATCTATCATCAAGTATCGAAATTCATCCTTCTTTCCCATATCCAAGTTATCGTCTATCAACCAGCATCAAAAATAACCCTCCCCACCCTAATTCTGTGTGTCCTGTTTGAAAAGTGTATCTAATTGTTGCTGAACACATTTGGAGGAAGGAGATTTTCGAAAGTAACAACTCCTACATTGCCTTTATATTGGCGCACTCTTTTCTACCAACTTTTCTACTCTTAATTTAATATACTGTGCATTAATTTTACATTGAAATGTCATATCAAAAAGTGATTTAAAAAAGCGGGTCTCCCAGAAGTACCCCCACATCTTCCCAGAAGTGCTCGCTTGGTAGACACTCGGATACATCGCAACCTCGAAGACGTTACAGATTTTTATTTGTTGCCAAATCATTTCTTACGCTATAACCCAACTACCTAAAACAACATATTTCGACATGACTTAAACAGATACTTTTGGTAAAAGGACCGAACTGTTAATTGTGGCCTTTTCTATAACATAGTTACTTCCGGTTTGCTGGAGCGTGGTAGCTTCGTGACAAAGCATCACCTTCAACACCAGAGGCTGGATGGTTCAACACGTGATTCTACGGGAAATCCATTCTATATACGGACTTAGTGCACGTTCAATCTGGCTGGTGCGGAAGCTTGTAGAGGGAGTGCCAGCTCAGGTGTCGCCAACGCCTGAATCATAATTTTTGATTTCGCTCTCGCATTAATTTTGACGTGAAAACGTCTTACCGCTCGTTACAGTGATAGTCGGTCGAACTTTCTCGTGTGACAAAATACCGTCAGATTTGAATCACTAATAACTACGAGACTAATAATGCGAAAAGAATGGTTGACCCCCCCACAACGGATAGATCATATTTGTAAAAGAGTGTCGCATAGTATTTTTTTTGCCTGTGACGTTATCGTGTAGGCGCATGCACGCGATTGTTATGAATTAGCTTTACGTAAACGCGTTTAGCTAGGAGGTTTCTTCTGGTATCATTTCAAAGAGCTTGAGGAGTATTACTAGGACCAAAGTGAGACAATAAAAATATTTATCAGTATATAAGTAAAAATAGGTATTCAATTGAAAATTTCAAACTCTTTATTATAAAATGCAGAGTTTTCTTTCGATTTGTACAAAACTTACAGAATACTTGACAATACGTAAAAGAAACATTGTATTAAAATTTGAATTCAAATATTTGAATATTACGGGAAATATGAACATTTCTAGTAAATAATGTTTTACTGCGCATACGCGAAATGTAGTTCTATATACTGTCAACAGAAGGCGCCATCAAAAGCTACTTTAAATAAACCATAAGAAAGGCGCAGTTCGGGTCCGCGCCGTAGATTTTTCGTGAAAACGTCGGGATAAAATCATAGAACTAGTAATTCGTATTATTATGTAATTTAATTACCAATCTCTTTGATACAATATGTACACAGAGTAGTATAATGGTTACAGACTAGATAACTCACAAGTTTATCGCATGTAGCAAGGGTCTGTGGTAGCTTGTGATTTATCTATTTTGTAACCATTATACTATTCTGTGTAAATATTGTATTAAAGAGATTGGTAGTTAAATTACATATTAATACGAATTACTAGTTTTATGATTTTATCCCGACGTTTTCACGAAAAATCTACGGCGCGGGGCCGAACTGCGCCTTTCTTATGTTTTCTCGATGCTTTTCTGCCTTCTAAACAAACTTTCTTCTAAACTGCACATATATGTTGCTCACAAAATTTAGAGGATATTTCATCACCAATATTGGTTTGTATACATTCTGCTCAGTCTCAATTGCTGCTTAAAACAAAGTATGAAAAACACATCGGAAACACCAAGATTGGATATGAAATAAATAGGAAAATAAAAAAAGAGAAACAACATCATGGAAATGCTATTATTATGAGTGAAATGGATTTTGTCAAAATTTTAATAACCACAGTCCGTATGACATTGTGAAACAGATTTATTATGGGAGTTTGAGCGTAAGGGATTGTTTAGAGGATATTTCAAAATGAATACGAAAGATAATTTGATTTTATTGGTTACACAAAAACATCAGAAAAGCGGATGGAAAGGTGAAACCCTAATATACTTATTTAATAAAAAAATTCAAATTCTTCTTTTATTTATCGCTTCTCATTCTTTTTCAAATATCACTAATTTTCTTGAGCTGTGTAGTTCTTCTACTAAACCCAAGGATCGAATGCTTCGATCTAAGCGACATTTTGTTTTTTAATAATTTTCTTTCAGAATTCTGTTACGATGAAATTAACGCATTAGTATCGCTCGAATATCACCCCAGTCCGGAAATGAAACGAAAATAACCACGTTCTAATTCAAACGGGCGCCAATCTGAGAAGGACTTCCCTAGAGTTCGACTGTCTAGAGAATCATCAGGTCGTTCGCCTATCGCTCTAACCTCCAATGACTGCAAAAAGAAATTATAGAACTTCAAAAATTAATGAGCAACTTATGAACTCCATACTTTTAAAAACTTTAAATATTATCCTACATTTCAAGTCTTTTCTGATTTAATCACTTTTATGCGCTTTTATTTAACTTGCTTTGTTTCATCTTTACAAATTTCATGTTTGTAAAGATGGAATTTTGTAATCGGTCTTTCGCCCACTTTCTGATATATTAGAATTCTGAAATTTAGAAAACTTGTAAACTCCTGGTAGCAATGCAATATTTTAAGAGTTTCAGAACTTAATTAGCAGTTAATGGGTCGATTTTAATTAAATTTTCATTTCCTGTCAGTGACGCCACCTGGTCGGAAATTTGAGAAAAAGTTGAATGCAATGTTTCCATAATATTTGTAATAATGAATGATGAAGTATATTGGACTAACAAGTAATAAATATCAAAAAGTTACTAAAAATACACTTTTATTAATATACTGAAAAGTAGAAAATAATTTTTTGATTAAAGAAGTGGGGCTCAAAACAAAATCTACTGAAAAGTAGAAAATAATTTTTTGATTAAAGAAGTGGGGCTCAAAACAAAATCTACTGAAAAGTAGAAAATAATTTTTTGATTAAAGAAGTGGGACTGAAAACAAAATCTACTGAAAAGTAGAAAATAATTTTTTGATTAAAGAAGTGGGGCTCAAAACAAAATCGTAGAAGCGTGAGGCGCTGGAAACAATACCATAAGGAGATTAAGCCATAATGAATATATAAGAAGAAGGAAAAGGATTCTTTAAAACTATGTTATAAATACGATTACAATTCCAGTTTACTTAGTTTTTCACAACTCCTAAAAGCTGTATTTAATATATTGTTTTTTATTTTTGTTATTCTTGTTTAAAGAAACTCGGTTTGTAAGAAAGCCAAAAATTACTTGCCAATGTTCGTTTCGTACTTTATTCTATTATTACTCATTTTCTGAATCGACCAGAAAGCATAAATTCAAATCCATTTAGTCAGATACCAGTAAATTAGTTTCCATTTTTTAAAAGAAATGTTTCCAGAATGACTCTAAAATGCTATTCAGAGAAAGAAGTAATGAACAATTTAGATGGAAAAAAATGGCAGCTCTCCGATCGCTCCTAGTTTGTGCCATATGTTTTAAAGAAGGCTCTTAAGTTTCGCTGTTTGGTACGCCATATTTTCATTCAAGTGACATTAATGGCGGATGTGTAGCGTAGAGCATTTGTAAAAAAACTACTTAGATGGATAAAACTGTCAACAAGAGAGCTTGCCAGTAAAGGCTATTAAAATAAATAAAAAGGGGAAATGTATTGGACGAAGTACTGCCATTTCCATGAATATAAATTAACTTTCTTTAAACATAGGGGACAAAACTTTTATCTGTGTTCGGATTACCGTTTTGATACACATAAGATATTCCTCCAAATGATATATGTTCGTAACATTATTAAGATAACTCATCTTTTGGTATGTTAGAATACCTTTCTAAACAGAAGCTATGTATTTTGTGTTCAGCTTGTGTACTCCGAGAATAATAACTTTAAAAGAATGTCTTCGCATTTGAGGCATCTCTTGGAAAAACATCTATAATCATGCTTTTCATTGAAAATATCTTAGCTTTGAAAATATATGTATTTTAAATCTACTCATAAATAAGCCAAAACGTATTGCCGTTCGAAGCTTTGAAAAATATTTATCTTTGGTAAAAATGGAATGATGTTTTTCAGAATGCGATTAGTTTCTGCTAGGGATAGAATTCATTTATGCAGACGTCTGCATCTCTGTATAGAGTTCAACGACTCAATTCAAATTGTACTTACTAATAAAAACATCGAATTCTCAACAACAATTTTGAATATTTATCATCCTAAAAGGATGAGGAAGACAAATATTGTTAAACATACTGGCAGTGGAGGCTCGTCCATTAGAGCTGCAATCCCACCTGAAATTATTCTAAAAGCTTGTATCTTGTTTTTTTTTTCATTCTAATTGGCTTACTTTTCCACTTTGAGAGTTCAATGGTCAAAGAAAATGGCAAAAAAGTAATAACAAACGTAAAAGGAAGATTGAAAATCAATCAATAATTAATAGAGAGACAGACCAGGGCTGCATAGAGTTTTGCCGCACCGAAGAATCAAAATTCGCGCACTGAGCTGTGGTTTTCCCAGCTCTCGTTTGGCTTTTTTTTTTCGCTTTTTCTCAGCAGTCCAGTAATTAAGTAGTTTTATTTTAAATCAAATTCTGGAGGAGTTGTAATTTTTTGCTCCTTTATGTTTTTGGGTTCTAATTAGGAATCCGAGTTTGCCACCAAATATTTGTTGGAATTTTAGTTATAGCTAAAAAACATGAAAAAAATTCTTTCGCAGTTTTTTGCTTATAACTCAAGAACTATCAATTTTTAGTATACCTATCATAACTATACACCAAAATAATCAGCACAAAATCTCCTACAAATTAGGTCAATACAAATTTCGCAGCACTACTTGTTTCTGAGTTCTTGAGCCGCCACTGTTCTTAGGATCCTTTTTGTCGGCAGATCAGCTGCAAGGGTTGTACAAAGAGTAAGGCTCAGATGAAACTTTCAATCATTCAGTCGCGAGATAGTCATTAATACTACTGTCATGATGATGCCATTAAATGCTTAGATCGACCACAATGCCAAAACAGGACAATTATATCGTCTCGGATGGACGAGTTTTCTGTTTTATTTATTTTGAATTCACTGACCATTTTCCGTAACCTTTCGATTTAAGCAATCGCCAAATCCATTTGGATACTGTATCAAGCGCCAAGTTCGAACTAGCTCTTTCTTTAGTACACAAAGCGTTGAATTCCGTGTTCTACGAATTCGCTTAATTCCTTTTATTTAAAACGGTTAAATTCCAAATGGAACGATTGTAATTAGCTAAGTTTTTTTATTACAAATTTTTACCGCCAGTGATTATCTAAATCGTTTGGTTAAAAATTTAACTGCCAAAGAAGCCTTAGAAGTCACCAAAAAGAGCGATAACAAAAAATTATGGCAGCCTTTCCACAAAATGAAGATCTTATTTTAAGTTAACATTGAGTAGTGGTGAATCCAGGATTTGGGTCTGGGGGAGGGAGCCTGAGGTATAAAAAGTTTTATATCGTCGTGACGAATGTCAATAAGGTCAAAAGTGCAATTTTGAAAAAATTAAGCACCCAGATTGGTAGGAGCTGGGATAATCCTTCGTTTTTTAACTGAAGGGAACATTAATTAGCATTTTCAAATAGTGTTGAAATTTTGAAGATTCCCACTGACCAAGAATTAGTTCGGAAGTCTGTTGGTATAGCGGAAGTTCTAAATTATCTCAAATAAATAAAAAAAATCAGCAAACTCGTCCATACAAGTGAATTTCTAAATTTCAGCCAAATTTAGATAAATGGTATTTATAAATAAATCAGATTGCTTAACTTTGTAATGCTGAGGCGGCCTTTTTTTCCAAATTAATAAGAAATGAATTAATATTTAATTCTATAATAATCTTCGAACTATTTTCTTGGTTTATTTAATTGCATAGCTGGGACTCATTTTCACATAGCTTTGGTATATCGATTTGTCTTTAAAAAATCAAAATTAGCCTATATGATTAAGATTTGTTTTTCTAGTGCATTTGAATAAATAATTAAAAGCATGTACTTAGTTCAATTACTTTTTGTAATATTGCAAGCTGAAATGATTTGAAACGATTTAATCGCGTTTCGAAGTTGTGTTTTTTTTTTTACAGCGGCAACATTTTTCAATAGAAAGATCGTTTCAGAGTTTTAAACTAATGCAATCATACATATGATCGCATTTATTTAATGAGACTAATCAACAAAATTGCAATTAAGTTTTTCTTAATCACACTGCCTTACCTTTAAATGATGTAGTTTCTTTCAGCTAGTCTACTTTTTTGGATAATCGCATTCGTTGATTGAGAAATTCGCAACGGATTCATTTCCTGACAAATATTTAATTTTTAAGCAATTTAATTGAGAAATTCATAATTTTTAAGTTTAATGGGCAGCTGTGTTGTTCTAGTTTGGAATTTAATTCCTTAATTAAAGCATTAAGTAAATTTATCGTGGATGATAGAATGCTAGTTTTTTAAATGTTCTTAATTATAATTTTTATTCAATTAAAATTTTATTTATTGTGGTTGGAATATGGAACTCAACAAAGAAAAACACAGGCTGAAAAATTGGGATTCTATTACGAACTAATATGCAAAATATAAAACAAGTAAATGATTACAAATGCAAAGTGGTTTGAGCCAATTGACATTTTGCACACTCGACAAATAATATTGAAAATCTATCATACGATGAAATCTTTGATTCAGTGTTGACCATCGGAACCATAAAAATTGATCTCAGAATTCCATCTTTGGGCCTATTTCTAAATATCAACACGATTGTGTATCTGAATGTAACTACGCACTTTCAATAGGAAAATCAAATGCTGACGTAATGTTTTATAGTATTTGATTACTTTGGATTACAATGTTAATCAAAGCATTCAGAAATAGAACTAGTTGAAAGAGGCACAACTAAATTTAAAAAGAATTTATAAAAATTATCAAGGAATTTTAACAAATTATTAATATAAATTCAAATTAAAGCAATTATTGAAAAGTGGGTCACTTTTTCCTAAATGTTCGCTTAATATCAAGCTTGCTTGAAGATATTACACTTCCTTATTTATTGTCCTGCATTTTATAGACAATATCAAAAAGATACATGGAGTTAAAAGTCAGCTTTCTGCTTCCTATGTAAAATCAATAATTAAATCACTGATTTGGGCTAGAGGGGGCGGATGGAGAATCTCGGCTTTGAGACAGCAGATTCCACTGTGTGTGAGGTCTGGTTCACATTTAACCCTTTTGTCTCTAGTTGCTTAAGTATCCCTCTCAATAATTCCAACGCTATTAAAGCTTTGTATTTAAATTAGTTGGAAATAACTAATTTAAAATACCCACTATTTTATTCAGAAAAAGGAAAATAATCACCTGGATTTTTGAGGGTTAATCTGTCTTTCGATACCGAAAGTTCTGACAGAGGGGCGTCACGGAAGTTTGAAGATTGAAATACTGACTAATTTGTCGTCTTCATCATCTAGCCACAGTTCAGGTTGGCGGGATTCTTCATCAATAGCCCTCCTGTTGCTTCAAAATGGGATCTTAATCAAGCAAACACTAGCAATTATTTCAGTCCTGCAATAAAGGATATATGGAATTTATTTAATTTTCTCTATCTTCATCATGCAACTTCATTCATTATGTGATTTTAGCTATCCTCATTTTGTAACTTCATGCTGTTTGTAATTTCATCCTCATTGAAATTATTATCCTCATTATACATATTCTGTCCAAAAAAAGAAACCGAGCCTATAAAATGAATCAAAAACTGTTAAGAGTACTCTTTAAGGAGACATGTCTCCTTCAAAATAATCTCCTTCTCTATTTACACACGCACGTGTCTTCCATCGCTGGAATGACTCCTGTGGATCCTTTTTTGGGACCGTACGTAATTCGAGTGAAAAATTTTAATAATTAAATAATTATTGTATTAATTAAATAATATAATAACTGTCTTGTATTATTCCAAATCGACGACTTTTCAAGACGGATTTGAACTGTGGAAACAAAAGAAATACCACAATGTCGAATCTGGTAAGTTGCGAACTTTTTTCAGAAAGTTTCGATTCGCATTTCAACCATCCAGCTACTCTTGACTATCTATGAGACGATTCATGTTTTGTTCATCAGTTGAAAGGCAAGGTACAAATTCTGCTGCGGTGCAATGTGACTGCAGATTATCGGACAAAATGTAAAATGAGCTTCAGCTGATGCCTAGACTTTTAAATGGTGATTTACAGGAATCAAAGCATGCACTTTCTCGACGTTAGATGAATCGTCTTTGATGGATGGTCAGCTGATGACTTTTTTGATGACTTTTAAATGATGATTTACAGGAATCAAAGCATGCACTTTCTCGACGTTAGATGAATCGTCTTTGATGGATGGTATACCCGATTTCAAACGTCGGTACTATTTAAAGCAGTGGGATTGGTTCAAAAAATGTTCTCCATAATTTTATTGCAAGATTTAAAATGTGTGTAGTGAAGAATTTTGTCAAATTCGTGCAAATTTCCCACGAACTTTTGCTCTTCCATTTTCGTAATGCACAAAATCGCCAGACACACAATATACCGACTCACTGTACCACTCACAAAACAGTGGCAAAATAATGTGGCTTTCTCGAAAAGAGTGCAGGTGCAAGCGCAAGGTTAATACAACACAACGTGATTACAAAGAGGTTGATAAGGTTGACGAGTTAACGCTCTAATTTAAAAGTTCAGTTTCCTCCTCTAACTTCATTCGTTCTGTAATTGTATCCACATACAGAATTTGCCTTTGTTTTTGTAGGTTCCTATTTATGCTGGCTTGGTGTACGATGCTGTGATGATCTACGCTAGTGCTCTGACTCAAGCTCTGGCAGATAACATATCCGAGTTTAATGGTTCTGCTGTATTCCAATACATCAAGTCAAGACCTTATGAAAGTAAGCGAGCGATTTCATCTCAGTCTCCCCTTTCGTGTTTCAAACCTGAAGTTAAAATTTGAATTTTCATACAGTTCTTAAGAAACAGCAAAAAGCATGTTATAAATAATTGTCCAAAATTATTCATTAAAACTAACACGCCGGGCTTTTCTAAGTAATGTTAATGCAGAAAATGCACTGTTTCATCTGAAACATAATGAAACTAATTTTTGTGAAAACATAAAATGCTCTGCTTTAAAACTCAGATTTTATATATTTCTATGAATGAATGAGTTTTCTTAAGGAGTATACTATTATATGATATGAAAGAAAATGTTTATTGTATAAAAGCACATTCCTTATGTTGATCTATTTAGAAATAAATAAATTTAATAAAAATTGTTTTTAACCCCTTCAGTCGGAATTAAGAAATAATGGAGTTGAATTTTTTTTTCCTTTGGCGTACTGTGTACTACTGCAAAGATTAAAGCATAAATAAAATTTCAAGCCTGTAGATGAAAAATTAAAGAAGTTACCCCATGTCCGCGGCATTCAGACAATACCGGATATTTCAACTAAAAAAAAGATACAAAATCACACAAATTTCACTTTAAAATGGTTGTCAAAGAGTAATAAAATATTATAGAAGCCTTTTAAATGGTAAAAAAGGATTAAAACCAAGAAATTACTTGAAAAACAAAATTCATCACCGAGCTCCATTTTGGGAAGAACGATGATTTTCCCATTTTTATTTTTTTTTTGGAAAAAGCTAAAAAAAATGAAATGATTCCATGCCCGAAGCGAAAAATTCTTGCAACAATTATATTGATAAGAAAATCGAGAATTAAATAAAGAAAAACAGCATGTAGTTTCGTCAATTATTGAATTAATAGGAGCATTCAAAATTGATGTCCGGTATACCGGACACCAGGTCTGAAAGGGATAAAAACACACTTTTTTTAGTACCTGTACTAAAATGTAATTTTTTTATTTTAATTATTTTCTTTTTTTAATCTTTAATTTATAATTCATTCTTGTAAATATTCTTATAATCTTGAAAACAATCTTTTTTCACAAATTCACTACTAGGTGACGCCACGCGTATGGAATAAAAATTTAATTTAATTAATCGATTAACTGTTAACTAATTAGTTTATTGTTACCGTGAGCACAGAAGTGTACAAGATTTCAAGGTATATCACAAAAGCAAATTTTTTATGTTGTTTATATAGTTTTGAAAACGGCGAAATAGAAATTCTTAAAAAGATTTACAAAGACAGAAATTTAACAGTTGACAGTAAAACTTAAAAACGTTCTTAAATTACTTTTAATGAATATATTTACTTCCGGGAGCTAAAATTTGGAATTAAAGCTGAATTTCGAGTAATAGAGAAAATATTTCTTAGAGTTAATTTTTCTTGCGTGTTTTTGAATATTGTGAAATATTTTCAGCATTTGTAAATAAAATGAATATATTGTTAAAGTTCTCCATGAAAATAAAATTTCTTAAACCATTTTATTAAATGTAAAAATATTTACCATTTATATGTTGTGAAAATTTTATAACCTTTATTTTATTGATGTGTATAATGACTCGAAAGGCCTAAACATGAAGCCAGAAACTTACGCAAAAATCATCCGAGTAAATTTTACCAGCATTATTTCGTCTTTTAAGAACAGGAACTTCCTTTGCTAAAGGCAATTCTTATCCTTTTAAAATGAATTTTTAGAATTGCCCCACCTTTAGTAATAATATAAATGGAGAAAGGATTCTGATGAATTCTAGACGTATACAAAGTAGGCAAATTCCTTGAATTCTGTCTTATTTAAATGTTGAGCAAGCTTTATCATTCAAGGCATTTCTGGATCTATCCCCAGATAGCACGTAAGTTTGCAGCAAGTTTGATTTTGTCTTGTCATGGCAAAATTTGACGCGTCAAACTTGAATCGAACTTGTAGCAAGTTCGATGTGACAAGTAGCGCCACCTCTTTGCAAATCAAACTTGCTGCAATTTTGCAAAACAAGCTTCCTGCAAAGATAGCACAATAAAGAGATAATTATCTTTGTCTCTGTTTTAAAAAACATCCGATTTTTAATAGCATCTCCTAGACCGTAAATTCTTTTTTATTAATTCAATAAATCAATGATAATTCGTGAAAAAAATAACTTTTTTATAAAAAAATTTTTTGAAACATTTTCCATCTTTTTACTAAATATATCACTCTCACTTTAAAGAAAACTATGTCGCCTTTTTCTTAATGTTGAAATTTTAACGTTTATAAACAAAATTAAATCTAAAAAACAGTCAGTGTTTGTTGAACAATAATAACTAGACATTTTGTCCCATTTTAAAGTAATTACTTTTAACTCTAATTTCATAATTTATTCTACTAGCAAAAAGTAGTTATTAGCGAAAATCGCTCTCTCTTTGACTTCAAATCATATTCTCAACTCAAAAAATTAATGAAATCCAGAAAATAGTTAAAAATAAATCGTATACGAATCGAATCGAACGATGTATTAGCGAAATCTATCTTCTACTCACAGACTTCAACTGGCTCAATGGTAGCGTCTCCGCTTCGGAACCGGGAGGTCGCGAGTTCTATCCCAGGTTGTGTTCGTATTCTGTTTTTGCTATAATTTGCAATGAGTTTGACACGGCAAACTTGCTGCAAGTTCGTTTCATGGTGACTTCGGAGCTTTCGTTAACTTGCTGCAAGCTTGCACTCTTGTCACGACAAATTTGTCGCAAACTTGCACTCTTGTCATGACAAATTTGTGGCAAGCTTGCTGCAAACTAAAATTGCTATCTGGGTCCCTCCAAGAATTCATATCATTCCGGTTCTGTTGGCATATCTTCAATTCCTTAAAATGGAATGTAATGAATTCTTTGAAAAGGTCATTTGCCTATATTAAAAATATAGCAATTTTCTAAAAAACTAGAGAGAGCTGTTGCAATAGAAGAGCTGTTACAATACATCATAGAAATATTTTTCATTATAAAATATGAGGTGCAATTAAATTTGATTTTCTAGATTGTAGTCCCGTTTTGCAGCTGCTGGGCGGCTAATTTCGAAAGAACCACGTAACTTTGGACCGCGGTCAAATGACTTTGACTTTAACTAAAAGATGCCTGGAACATCTCACTCAATCTCACATCAAGTATTTTTAATGAAAATATTAACTGGAATGTTGTGCATTGAAAATAATTAAGAAAATTTTAATAGTATGAAATTTTATTATCACGAGCATGTTTTTTTTTAGGAAGATAACATTCGTCCCACGATTCATGAACATTCTGACTACCAAACTATATTATTTGCAATGCTTCAAAAACTCGTTGATGTCAATTGATGTGACTTCACAAGCCCGTAACAAACCTAAATGCGCATATCAACTAAATATGTAATTAAATGTTGTAATCTTCGTTACAGCGAGCATGCGCCTGTCACTAATATCTCACGCTGTGTTTACATGTTTCGCCAACTTTTTACTTTCTCGTATACGAAGCATACAAAGAGAAAGTATTGTAATCGTCAAAACATTCGAACTCGAGATTTTGACGAATCTCCACGTTTTAGACCTCCCTGAGTCCGAAAAACACAATTTTCGTATCATGTCTGTCTGTGAACACGATAACTCGAAAACTATCAGAGATACGGGGATGAAATTTAGTATGTGATCTTTACACATCATTTGTAGGTTTCTATCAAATTTTGGACAAAATCCGTCTACGGGAAGTCTGTCTCTCCGCGGTCATGTGAACACTATAACTCAAACACTTGAACAGCTAGATGAATAAAATTTGGTACACAGTTTTATCATCATGAATGTAGGTCCGTATCAAAGTTTGGACGAAATCCGTTGAAGGGTTGATAGTCTGTCGGGCTGTATAATCGCATACTTGTAAAAATTATGTCTCCTAAACCCTTTGGCTTAGATAAATAAAAATTGGTATGACGGTTGCTAACATTAATTACAGATCTGTGCCCAAATTGTTTATAAAAAAACGAAAAACCCCTGTTTTCGTTTCTATCGGTTATAAAAAAAGTCTTTCAAATTGCATATCCAATTTTTTTAATCCGATTCTCCATGCGCATGCGTACTGGTAGCAGCACTGGTGCACGCGGAAGACTACGTCACTTTGTCCTTGAGCCGGCAAGAGTGAGTTACATGCGTTTTATTCGGTACGCATCTCTTAGAATTTGATTCTTTACTTAAATATTTTACAATCACTATAATCTACAATGAAAAACCTTCTGATAAGCATTGGATTCTGGGTTACAGTAGGTTCAAATTTTTTTATCCACGCGTGGGGAGGGGAAATGACAAATTTTTGAGAAATATACGAGAAAGTTTAGGGGAGGCCACTCCCACTGGTTGAGTAGAAAATTGCTTAATGTTCCACTTTTGACAGGCATAATGCAAAAAGAGAAAAATGAATTTCGTACGAAAATGTTTTTCAAGTTTCCACTTCCTCCACACACCCTCACCATCCACCACAGTTCTCAATTAATAAAAGCATGGATTGCGAAACTTCGAAAGGAAGATTTTAACCATACATCACACTGTGTAGCTACTGTGTTCTATTACGTTTAAAAATTTATCCAAAACACTGCTGTACATACTTAGTTACTAATTTATTAAGAACCAAAAGAAATTTAATAAATTATTTCGGTAAAATTAACTGAATGGAAATTAATTTTAAGAAGTTAATTTTCCACTTTTGGAACCTCAGTGTGTTTTTAGTGCTTTTGTAATTGCGTGTTTTCGTTTTAAAACATTTATGTATTTACCTGTTTATAATTAATGTGGTTTTGTTCTTTGAAAAGTTGTATTCTCTGCAGTTACTTTTTTTCTTTGTGTTTTAATTCCTTTTGTGGCCTGTGTTTTTTGCATGTTTTTGATCACGTACTCTATAAATGGAGTCATCTCTGTAGTTTACTTTCTTTGAATAAATAAATAAATGCATTATAAATTCGCAAAATGTCGAAACAATTTAGACAAAGACTTATTCTAATGGCTTACATTTCAGCTTCAAAGCATAAGTGTTCAATAAAAATACGGAAGCAAAGAGTTTGACGTTATAATTAAAAAACGTTTAAAGAGATTTTCTTCTAAGACATGGAGGTATTTTACAATTCTCTAAAATTATAGGTAACTACACAATGTCACTATTAGTTTTGGAATATTTCCTAATTTTATATACCGAATTTGAAGACTTAAATTTTGTCAATGTTTTTGGTCCTTAACATTATAATTAATACAAATAATTCTAACGTAAATAGAGAACGATATTATATAAAAAGGAAAAAGTCCAACAACTAATTAAAAATTAACAAAATCATTTAAATCCCTGAAGTAAGAACCAAAATTATAAATCGAAAGAAAACATTTACAAAGCAAAAAATAGTAATAAATAAGCATTTATTTCAAAGGGCGGAAGAGTCTTCTCAACATTACGAGCAGCAATACACGATGTGCGGTGTATTCCATATTAGAATTGATAGAGGTCATTTCAAGTTCATCACGTGAGCATAAATGGTCTCCATTCTTGTCTTATTCTGTGAATAGTCTCGAGGCAATGCCACATTTTGTATCATTTTCATTAAGTTTCGATGCAGTTGTGATCGCTACTGATTTTTCACCTTCCCGCAGGCATTCTGGGATTCAGTGTGATGATCGACGACCAGGGCGACGCAGAGGGCAACTACACGGTGATGGCCCTGGTCGAAGACGACGAAGAGCCGCCCTCCCAGAGGATGAAGCCCGTCGCTCGGTTCACCTATCAAGAATCGAAAGACCTGCCGGTAAGTCAATTTTTCCGTTCATCTGCAATGCGATTATCGCTTTAGAATTTCGCAAAACAATTTGGCTATAAACACATTAACACCGAATAATCACCGGGTTTCGAAATGATATAGCTTAAAAAATATAAATCACAACACTCTTCAGTGCTAATCGGGAAATGTAGAAGCAGTTGCTAAATGTTCTCTTCCATACTTACACTTTTCTGCATGGAGGGTAAAGTCAGTCTTGTGTTATGTTGTGAACGGAAAGAACAGGTTTATTTTCTGCGTCGCATTTCTTAAAATGGCTACTGACGAACAGAATCCTTTTGTGTTTTCAAATGTGCGAAATCTTCATCGCTTGTTTCAGTGCAACTAGCATTCCGAAAACACATGGAGCAAGCCGAGCCATCTTAGCTTTCTGCGTTGGTTTTGCCAATTCAAGGACTGTGGTTGGTTGTATAAAAAGAAAGGGACCTTGAAGGTCAAACTATTCACAGGATGCAGTGAATAGAATTAGAGATTGTTTTCCCCCCTTAATCCAAAGAAATCGACGTATTACGCTATTTGGGATACTGGATATTCACAACCAACTTTTTGGAAGATTTTACATCGATGATACTTCTGAAACCGTACCTCAAACAGTGAATACAAAAAATAAAGCGCCGTGATAATTTTCATGTTCCAACGTATCTGGGAGGAATTGGACTATCATATAGACGTATGTCACGTAACGAAAGGAGAACATAGATATCATTTGTAACTATTAGGGAAAAAATCGAAATGTTTCCCTTTTTCATGAGGTGTTGTTTTCGTTCATATTTTGAAATATAATGAGTTTAAACCCTATGATTATTTTTTAATTTCCCTGTATTTTTATTACTTTCTCGTTCACAACTCGTTGCATGGAGAAAATATTGTTATCGTTAAAACATTCATCTCTGAGATATTGATGAATTTCCACGTTTTAAGACTCCCTGTGTCTCATCAAAACATTTTTGGAATTATATTTGTATGACTTTCAGTTTCTCCGAGCTTTATGTGGATACACTACTCAAATCATCTATGTTCAATATGCATGGAGTTTTCCCTATTTTTCTTAAACTATAGTTGTAATTCTATATTAAATTTTAAACTAAACCCATTAGTGTAGGCTGTGTTTTTCAAAACACACACTTGAATTTATTTACTGTTCTATGAAGCTAACAATAAAAATGACCCACATTTACAAATGGTCTTTAGCATGCACGTTATCGCTCTCGCCCAATAAAATATTGCATGCATTCTAAATTGTTTTATTTATTTTTCCACCCACTGTAGCTCACGTTCCAGGAGAATATCAGACACATTTTTGGTTATTACCTACATTTGCATGCGTATTGCCACCCCTAAATGTATCATTTTCCTCAGTTATTACACCCCAAACTCATCGCCATAAAACATCAAAATTACGACGCCTAAAAGACACCAATGACAAACAAACAGTGAAAAAGTTAATTCTGAAAACTTTTAGAGGTTTTTTTATGGGTGCCAATCTAGAAAGTTTGGTTGAATCTCACGTGAGCGAAATTAGTTTTGGTCATAAGTGACGTCCTTAAGTGGATAATATGAGAAAGTCGAGACGAGAACGCTCTCGGTTTTTTTTTTTAGTTGCATATTATTTGCCGATGTGAGCACTTCTTAACCTTCGGTCGGCCGCAATACAAACACTGACACGTTCGGACGCAAATCATCTGTGAGATTAAAAGTTAAATTTTTGGTTAGACTTAAAGAAAAGCTTAGCAAACTGAACTGTTCGGTCGTACGAAGCTATATCACGTTTTAAAATAACATTTTTGTATATGCTTGCAATTTCAACTAACAAAAAGTCCGGGAATTCAGGAGGGAGTTTGTTTCCCGTAAGGTTCCTTAGCGATGACAGCTGTTATCGATGAGAGCCTGAAATAATTCGAGATTTTTGAAACAATATATTGGAAATAATGATCAATATAATTGAGTTCGGGGCTGGGGCACAGGTATGCGAACTTTTGAAGGTACATGAGAAGAAATACTGAGAAAAATTATGGAAATCAAAAATAGAAACGTAATCGGGCGCAACTCATTTAACAGATGAACGTGTCCCTCACGCACATCAGAAGAGCACTAGAGAAAAAATCTCGATATCCTAGCGTGAGTGGTACAGAGTCAAAAAGCTGCTAAAAGTCCCACATCTTTCTGGGTA
Organism: Araneus ventricosus; assembly: GCA_013235015.1. Lineage (NCBI taxonomy): Eukaryota > Metazoa > Arthropoda > Arachnida > Araneae > Araneidae > Araneus > Araneus ventricosus. The sequence continues at coordinate 124,479 of BGPR01000557.1, read as the reverse complement.
AAACCCGTACTTAGGCACAAAAAATATGGTGCTTCATCTCATAGACTAGATGCGCTCGACGGAAGGTTAAATATGGGGCATGTTCCTAAAAGAGTCCCACAGAAGATGTTTCATGCGAACTTCTTACACAGAATTGTTTCAAATACTGTAGAATCTCTCTTAATCGACAATAACGGGACTTCACAGATGCCGGGTAAGAGATTTTTAAGTTGAATATTGTTTGTTAAGTTCAATATATCTTTCTGTAGCTTACTTGTTCATATATTTTATGGTGCCATCCATAGAAATTTCAGCATGCGAAGTTCAATGGTCTTCTTTTTAGATCTATTAGCCAAAATTAAATAAATAATATCGAAAATCATACAGATTACTTAAAATTGAAACACACGCGCATAATTTTACATTTCAGAAACACAAGATACGCATTTAATAAGATAATGACATATAACTTGGACTGCTGCGCCGAAATTCTAAAAATTCACTGTGACGGTGATGCTTCATAATACCATGTTCAGACATAGAGGGACGCTGTTCGGCAAATTTTATGAAAGTTTGCAACCTTCGTCTGCTTCCTTTCATCTTCATCCTCTCCCTCTTCATCATCATCTTTCTCCTTTCCCAATATGTGTTCGACTATTTCATCATCATCAAAAGAGTGTATGACGGTAACAGAATTGCTTATATCCATCCAAACCTTCTCCTCTTCGTCAGTAACCTACTGCATATTGTTTTTTTTATCTCATACGCCTAAATTTCGGATATATTCATACCTTCAAAAAGGCCATTACTTTGATATTGCCGGTTAATTGGGTGCCGGATATAAGATATTTCACTGCGCATTTTCAAAGTTTACTTTTATATCAGAAACCGAACAATTCCTTCAGTAAAATACGGCAATCAGAATGTAGGACCCTGTGACAGACTCAATACAACGTTATTTGCCCGCCTTGCAACGTCAGATTAGTGGTAAGAACGTTTATTTATTTATCTCACCAGAAGAAAGCGACAGAATCCAGTATGAGAAGGTGAAACGGAATGCAATGACTGAGCTTCGGTTAAATCGTGTCTCCAATCGCACTTCGTTCATCGTGAAATGGATGCCTTCCCACACGGTGGCCTAGTGGTAAAGTCTCGGCTTAGGGGCAGGAGGTTTCGAAACCCGATTCTTGGGAATATCCGACTTGTATGTGGGACCATTTGCGCATTAAATCATACGTAGGAAGGTCAACCGTCCTCCCCCTGGAGTTTGGAGAGGAGGGTACCAGTTCAGGTGTCCTTCTCGTCATCTGACCACAGTTCAAGGCCCGTGCCACAATAGCCCTCCTTTTGCTTCAAATCGGAACGTTAATATCACTAAAACTAAAAACCCACCAAAGCACTCAGTTTTAGAATTATATTATTATTAATATTGTAAGAATGTTGGGATCACAGATTTAACATTAGTAATAAACTCTCTGGAGGACTATACATAGGATCTCTTAATACAAGATCTGAGATATACGCATCCTTGTATTTCAGCGGAGTAATAAGATCCTAGATTATTATTATTCATTTATTTCAGTAGTATGGGTTATAAGTAAAATTAATGAATGTTATTCTAATAAAATATCTATTGGCAGAACAAAATTAGGGTTTTCAAAGCAACTAAACAATCTTTTACGTTGAAGTCAAATTTCTTTCACCAATCCCCCTTACAATTAATGACCCCTCTCTCACCATAAGTGTGAGGATGGGAAGTCACTGCTCAAAATCATAAGATCCGTCTGAAAATAGCAATCGCGTCGCACCAAACGGATGTTAATTTTACTAAGCTAAACTAAAACTGCTCTGGATGTATTGTGATAAATCTAGAATGATATCTGTAACAATCTAACTAACGGTTTTCACTTTCCTTTCACAGTTGCTGAAGAAGGAGCGTCCCATCAACTGGATCTCCGGAACTCCTCCGAGAAGTGAGCCGCAGTGTGGTTTCACGGGAGAGAAGTGCGAGACAAAACCGGGTACGTAGCGTGGCATGCGAAAGGCCGTCTGGTAGTTGGTGTAGATTCCGGGTGTTTAATTCCTATTTTTGTTTTCAGAATGGAAAATGATATCTATTTATACAGTGTGCTTTGCTATCAGTGTTGGTGCTGCAATGTTTATGTTTCGGTAAGGAAGGCTTTGTTTCTATTACTCTATCGATTGCATTTATACTGATATTTGAAATTTCCTTAATGGAGAAATTGTTTACGGTAAACTTTTCCTGTAGAGACTGGGGTACGAAACGTGGTTAAAAAAATATGCTAAATCTTTAAGAATTGGCAGTAAACACCTAAACAAACAATTTTCATCGTGAATGCATGGCCTAGAAAGAAACGCAAAGGTGCCAGAGACTTAAAACACAGGCGCGCAATTTTACATTTCAGAAGAACAAACTTTAAAATACATTTTAACTTATCATACGCATTATCACAAGTTGCGCATTTCTTAGGGTGATGACATATAATGTCAACTGGAAATGGAACAGGTTAAAACGCAAAAATTGATGCATAAGGTTCAAAAGCAAATTGAACGGGAAAATTGCACAACGCAAAAGGATGACGAGTATTGGTTAATAATGCAGAATACTGGCGAATGCTCTGAAAATACTAGGCGTGGTGTGCATGATTTAAGGAAATAAGGCAGGAGGTGCTGGCGTGCCTCCAGCAATACTTACTGTAACAGTCTGAATAGAAAAGGCAGTGAATGCTATAAGAGTAGCAATGCTACTTGATATCGATATAGTACCAGAATACTTTCTTATAGAGCTCAAAATTCTACTGGGCTGGTCAGAAAATTTTCTAAATACTAAAGAATCAAAATAGTCTTTGAAAGGATCTTTAGTGTCTGTAACCATAACATTTTTCGAGCCAACCAAACCTTAAAATCAAGTTTCCACACTAGAAACTGTGGATGAAAAAGTGCTATAGCGTTTTTAAAAATTCAGAAGTGCTATGTTTGAAAAGGTGAGATTATATGGAAAAAAGTGGAAAAAGAGATAAAATGTTTAGAGAAGAAACCACTAGCAGAACTGAAAAAAATATGGAAGAGGGTATTTGAGGAAGAAGCACCTAGACACTCAAAGAAATACCAAGCAGCAGGACTTCCCCACAGAATCCATCGACCTGAAAAAGGCACTAATTGGTACTGTTGCAGTTCTTGCCGAAACAACTGGTACAGTCAGTCCGTCGACAATCAGTCTTCAATGTTCGAACTGAAAAAAATCTCTAAAATGAAACAGAAAATAAATGTGTCTGTGTGCCACATTAACTACTCAGAAGCGGTGAAACAGTAGCGACTCGAAATTTGAGCATGTCATCTAGGTCACACATCTGAACTATTTTCAATTTTCGAAAGTAATTAATTCCAAAGATACTTCACTAACTAAGCAGAAGGATCATGAGAAATTCTTAAATAGAAAACCATTATTTAAGCAAAAATAATGACACAAATATTTATATTTCCGGCTGGGTTGCACAAGATGTGTCAGAATGTAATAAAGGAGATATTGCCTTGAAATAAATTTGCTATAACTGGATTAATAAAATTTATACTGATTAAAGAATGAGCTTGAATGTATCTTGGGCGAAGCCGGGTAAAACTGTTAGTTGCATATAAAAACGAATTTGATCAGCATGCGAATTAACCGCACTCACATATCCGAGTTGCAAAAATTGATAAAATTTAACTTTTTCATATCTAATAACATATTTTTGTTCCAATATTCTATCATTTGCTCATTTATGTTTTTTGTACTACCTTACCGGAGAAATGCATCGCGATCTGTGCTTCTAATGCCTGTCATTAGCCAAATGTTTTGGGCTCAAAAACGTTAATTCATACCATGAAAAAATAAGGAAATTCCTTATTTAAAATAGCTAATAATGTAGTTATTTATGGTTAAAAAAGAACTTATGACATGTAAATTATGAAGTAATTTGTCTCGAAAAATTGTTTGCAGGCATTACCGATATGAGCAGAAGTTAGCCGGTCTTCTGTGGAAAGTTGAAATGAAAGACCTCGTGCTTCTCAGGTCAGATCACGACGGTGCCTTCCAAAAGTTCAGGAGCAATCTCTACGTAAGTATAACTTTCAGATTTTATCAGAATGTTTTCCTAGATGTCATTTCCTATAAAATAATGTTTCCATTAGATACTTAATATAAATATTATAGCTAAAGCTATTTTTGTTTCTAAAACACTGTGTACGTTCTACGAGTTCTTTAAGCATGAAGCAATAGGGAAAATAAATTTAATAAGAAACAAGTAATATAAAAAAAAATTTAAAGTCAATTCCTACTTAGGTCAACAAAGAAAAATTTTATTTTAGAAATTTTTTCTCCCATATGAAACTAAAATTAATTAATTAAATTTAATTAATGAATTAATGTTTGAAAAAACTGCATTAACATCAAGTGTCATTGCATGCGCCCCACGTTTTTCGTTTTAAATCCGTATGGGGTTATAAATCCGTATGGGGCTAGAAGAAATTATTTTATACTTTTTAGTCCGTTTTAAAAACGTGGTATATTAAAATTTTTATTTAATTTAAATAATTATTTTCTACTTTTTAGTCTTGTGTGTGTAATTTTGCAATCGATTTTAAACATCTTGATGAGATTATGACGGAGGCATGTGGCAAATTTCAGGTTTATTTCAGTTTCTCTTCACCTGATCATAAATAAAAAAGTTGTTTTTTTTTCTGAAAAATTAAGTTACGTGACGCAGAGACCTTCGAGATATAATAAAAAAACGTACTGCGCATGCGCAAAGATATGTCTAAAATATGGGGGTGCTTCGATGATCCCATGGGCCATTCATATACCCAAGAATCAAGTCTGTAATGTTAATAGTTTTCGAGATATAATGAAAAATGTACGTCATGCAAAATATGAAATGACAGACAGACAAGAAAGCGAATTAATATTGCATTGTCATCTAGTTCTGAGCTATGTTTAAAGTTTCAAGTCTCCAGCTCATCGGGAAGTGAGTTTAAAATCGATTGCAAAATTTGAACAAGATATATATATAAATGTATATGTCACCGTTAAAGCGAATATAGAATAACTAGTTATTCTATAGAATAACTGATCAAGTCAGTTAAAGTGTAAAATAAATTATTTATTTCATACTTTACCTAGTTATTCTCTGAAATAACTAGGTATTCTATAGAATAACTAATGACAGGCCGTTAAAGTGTAAAATAAACATTCTGACATTAAAACAAGTCCGCTTTTTTATAACTTTTGATTGCATATCAGCCATAACCGATGGAAAATTAAAACCACTATAACAGTGTCATAAAACTGTAATGTCGCTTTCTTGCCATAATATTCTTATAGTTGGAAAGAGAGATTTACAGGAATACGTATTGAAAGGAAGAAAATGACAGTCGACCTTGGCGACAAACTTGGCCACTGTTTAGGCAACTTGGCGAATTTCGCGACAAAATGAAGGTTCAAGAATATACAGGAATTGTCTCGGTATCTCTATTAGGAACGAAGTTATGGACAAATTCCACTATAAACGCAGATTCCTTACATTCAATGAGCTAGCGAAGCTACTAGGTTCCGGCTCCCGCTACTATCGAAGCCGTAGGATGTTTTTAAAGTTAAAAAAATTTGCCCGGCGCCCACTTCAGATGCTGAAAATACAAATAACCAATCTGACTAATAAACAGGCTGCATCATGTCGGCTATTTTACACTTTAACGATGCGTGGACCGTTATTCTATAGAATAACTAGTTAAAGTGTAAAATAAAAGTTTATTTAACACTTTAACTGACTTGATCATTTATTCTATAGAATAACTAGGTATTCTATAGAATAACGGATTTCATACTGTAGCGGTAACATATATATATATAGGGAGAGTGTGAACTAATAGTAGGAATCGAAAAAGGTTTTTAAAAAACACTTTTTTCAGTGTGCTAAAAAGGAAAATGTTTTTTTTATTATGTTCCACTTTTGAGCCTCACGGTTAGGTTAGGTTGCATTAACGTCCCGTTTTGAAGCAACACGAGGGCTATTTAGGCACGGGTCTCGTCATTTTGAACTGCGGTCAGATGACGGGGATGGCGCCTGGCCTGTCGCCCCCTCTCCAAGCTTCCGCGCCACAGCGAGGGGGGGCGTTTGGTCCCTATGTATGGTTTGGCGTGCGGCGGGCCCCATGCACGGCGGATCTTTGGTGGAATCGGGTTTCGAGCCTGTGACCCTCCGGTCCTGAGGTTGGGACCTTGCCACTCGGCCACCGCGCCCTTTTTTTTTTAGTTTCAAATTTATATATCATGATTATAAACCTTTGAAATCTTGAAATCGATTTGTTCTCATACTTGCACCCAGGTGACGCCACTCGTACGGAATAAGCATTTAATTAAATTAATCGATTAATTGTTAATTAAGTTCTGAAAATATTAAAGTAGGGTATTTTTATCGAGAATATGCGAGTGTACAAATTTTTAAAACTCTAGCGCATCAGAAAGTGAGTGAAAACTCCGATTCTAAAATGCCATCTTCATAAAAATGAAACAAATGAAGTTAACTAAAGTGAGTGAAAAAAATGATTACGAACTCCATCTTTACAAACATGAAACAAATCAAGTTGAATAAAAGTCTGTAATAAAATAAAATATGTAGTGCAAAAGCTCATAGTAATATCTACTAGTTTTAGCAGACCTTATCTAGATAGCAGCATTCGACAAATGGTTCACTTTCAGTGCTTATGAAATATGGTGATTAGCTTAGTTTAGCGAAAATTGCGGGTTGGTCCTCTCTATCTCTCAATGACTCAGTTGACTACATTCTTACAGCACTTTCTATTAACATGATAATGTGTATACGCTAGATACTATCTCTAAATTGCGTGATGCGACAAGCATGATGCAAAAACCGTTTCAAACGCTTTGCAGGGCAGACCGCTGAAACTAGAGCTACCAAATTTGGCACGTAGTTACTTCTTGGGTAGTATGTGCTCACTAGAAAAGGGTTTTTCAAAATTTTAAATAGATTTTTAATTAAAAATTAACCGATATGTTAACCCTTTTCCTCAATAAGTTCGGAGAATATTTTCTCAAAAACTATTTTTTCGCCACTTTAAAATTCAAAAAATTAGCTTTGAAATGATACCAATTTTATTTCCATACAACTTTTTCTTCAGTTTCAATAAATTATTAAAAATATTTTTAACTATGTTTTAAAACAGTACTTTTCATTGTTTTAGTTCCTGCAGTTTCACACACGCGAATTGAGACGGAAATAAAATTGTTTAACAACACAATTAACGCATTTTTTAGGTGTACATTAATCGTTGCTTTATGAGTAAATTTTTCACAAGTAATATAAAAAAAAATTTTTAAGTCAATTCCTACTTGATTGAACTAATAGTAGGAATTGAATTGAAGAAAAAAAATAGACCTAACTCTTTCTAATACTAGTATCTTTCCTTTTTTTTCAGTGTGTGATTTTCGCAACCCGTAATTTATAGATGGTATGTCAGCTTAAAAACATTATCATGTTGTTACGAAGCTATAAAATCGCTTCCCTGAGATGCTAAACTTGGCGACTTGGCGATAAATTTGGCGACCTTGGCGACCATTTTGACGACTTGGCCGCAAAGTTGGCGACTTTGGCGACAAAAGGCTCTAATAAATAAAATTAATTAATTCAATTTAATTAATGAATTAATATTTGAAAAAACTGTATTAACATCAAATGTCATCCACTACAAGTTTTAAAAAATGTATTTGAACTTGAGTGGACGAACAAAAATTATTTTATTAACGATTGAAAATTTGAACAAGATATATAAATATAGGGAGAGTGTGAACTAATAGTAGGAATTGAAAAATAGTATAACGACAGACTAATCAAGCCCAAAACATTGTCATGCTGCAATGTTTCGGTCTAGAGGTTCGAACATCCTTTACATTTTTTATCACTTTCATTTTGCGCGAAATTGTAAAACCTAGAAAAGAGGCGAAAAATGGTTTTCCTATAAAGCGAAATTCTTCCCCTCCATTTCAGGAGATGGAGACGAGCAAGACGGAGAGCGAAGTCCCGTCGCTCATGGACGACCCCGTGACGGGCCGGACGCAGTCCAGGGTGGGATTCTACAAAGGGAACGCCGTCTATATCTATCACGTCTACAAGAAGAACATCGACCTCACCAGGAGCCTCAGGAAAGAGATGATACAGGTGATTGGGAGATAATGCTCAGTTGTTTCTCTCGCGTCTCAAATGAATGGATTATTTTCTGCATTAACCCTAATTCCTAAGGCCATTGAAATAAAGGGACCTCAAAATACGGGAACGTCCGAGATCTTCTTCCTTCCTTTTTCCTCATTCACTTTCCCCCTCAAAAACCACAATGACAGGTGGCATTGTCCGAATTGTAAGAAAACTCCCCTTTCCCCAAACACGTCTGGGAGAGCCACTCTAACGAAGAAAGCACGCGCCGAGGGTATGGAATCAATCACACTTAACGAAAGGCGGAGGAAATTTCAGAGTGACATTCGGACGGCTGTCGTCTTTTGCTTGAAGGGACGTATGGGACGGTCCCGTATCGACAGAGTTACGCATACCTCCGTAAAAGGGGGGAATTCAAAACATGCATGAATATGGATTACTGATTCCTAGAAAAACGTTTCCTCCTTTCAAGTGCTTTACATACCAGTGGCGAATGCAGGGGGGCTATGGGGTTGCACCCCCCAGAGCTAAACCAGAATACTTTATTTTATTTAAAATCCCTACAGTTGTTTTTTCTTAATCTCCCTTTAAAAAAAGTGACAACATTTCTTCCTGGCTTTTGAAAGGCTCGAAAATGTTCCCACTTTTGTAGTTCATTCCACTCGTATTTGTAGCGTTGACACGGTCAAAAGCATGTTTTTGCTAGTTATTTTATTGTGTTTTTTTATTAAATTTTCGAAAGTATTGTAGTGTTCTTAATTATTCTTATTGTTAGGTGAGTAAAGTCTGTAATGTTAAAGTGTTTTGGCTTACATAAGCCATAAGGTTTGACATTTGTAACGACGTTACAAAATTTTTTATACCTCACCCCATCCCCCGACCCAAATCCTAGATTCGCCACTGTTACATACCATTTTAATAAAGGCATTTGTGACATCGCGGTCAATTTTCTAAAAGCCCTCGAACAAGTTTTCTACCACTCGTTAAAGAGACCAATTTCTGATTATTATGACGAGGACTGATTATTAAGACTGGAGATCAGCTATAGAGGTATGCAAAAAAAATTGCATCACCCTCATTTTCCGTGTGAAAACGCAAGGTTACGAAATTTTAGTTATGGGCATGCTGTATATAAAAAATAGCCGAAATCTATCACGTTGATAAAAACCCATTACATTAGACTAATTTTTAATCCTACAAATAGATTTTTGACACCGTTATTTTCAGAATTTATCCAACTTTATTTAATTTTACTGCACTTTAAGATTATGAACAAAAGTTTTCAAGTTATAAAAAGATTTCCGTTTCTCATCAATAGATGGCAGCAAGATACATCTACGAATAGCACCGAAAAGATGTAGTTATTAACTTCGTTTCTTTCTCTTTCATTGCAAGGCTTCTTTAATTGAGCAATTTGTCCGGCTGGTTGGGCTGACGCGGGTCCCGTGGTGTTATATGAATTCTATTTATGCATGGCACGGATCTGTATTTAACCTGGTGTTTCATTTGTTTCTTTCAGATCCGAGAAATGCGGCACGAAAACGTCAATCCTTTTATCGGCGCATGCGTGGATCCTCCCAACATGTGTATCTTGACGCTGTTCAGCACAAGAGGAAGTTTGCAGGTAAATTTATAATCCATTTTTATAATCCTCACTCTGTCGTTTTTATTTATCAGGGATGAGATTTTTCCGCTTTTTGGTGGATTTCCGCTTTTTTGTTATTTTGGAGAAATTCCGCTTTTTTGTCTTTTTTTCTCGCAAAATTTCCTGCTCCCCCCCTCGGATTTCCGATTCCCCCCCGCAGAAATTTGCTTTTTCTTCCGAAAATTCCGCCTTTACACAAAGAAAAAGAAACCTTCCGTTTTCGAAAGAAAATTCTGAGAAAATATGCTCGACCTTGCGGCCTAACTCTACCGCCTAGGAAACTAGCTGATTCATCTTCTACTGACGAATCAACATTATATCAGCAAACTCTACAAGGATGAACATTCCAACATTCAGTGCCATTCAAAGTATTAAGTACCACCTTTTTGCAGAAAATAAAACCTCTGTGGCATATTTTGCAAAAAAAAAAAAAAAAATTTGAACTTGTTTATTAATTTTTAATGTGAATGATTTAATAATAATTTAATATTCTTTTTCTTATTTATTTGTGCTGAATTATAAGTAATTAAGTTATTAATTATTATAATGTAATATTTCCATCATGTTTCATGTTCAGATGTTTTACTTCTTTCGCGTATAAATTATGGTACAATTTTTTTGCTCTTGTACGATTTCAGTCTTTTTCCTTTTTTGCTAATCTCATCCCTGAATGTATATTAGCAATTTTGGGGGATATTCATTTTTTATAACACTAGAACAGTCAGTGGCAAATCCAGGATTCGGGTCGGGGGGCTGAGGTCATAAAAATTTTGTATCGTCGTGACGAATGTCAAACCTCATGGCTCATGCAAACCAAAACACTTTAACTTTACAGAATTTCCTCACCTGACAATAAGAGTCATAAAGAGAAGTACATTACTTTCGATAATTTAATAAAAAAATACAATGAAATAACTAGACAAAAAATGTTTTCAGCCGCGTCAACGCTACAAGTGCAATGACTAGAAAAGTAGGAAAATTTTCGAGCCTATCAAGCCAGAAAGCAATGTTGTCACGTTTTAATTACTTTTTTAAGAAAAGGGAAATTAAGAACAAACAGTTGCAGTGATTTTAAATAAAATCAAGATTTCTGGCAGCTCTGAGGGGGGCTGCAGCCCGATACCCCTCCCCCCGGATTCGCCACTGAGAAGAGTGTTTCCCGACGTGGAGCTCATGTCCCAAGCGGGGGCAATTTGATTGATAAGGGGGACAACTCGAAAATGGGATCGTCCGTTGTTTAAAAGCAACCGTCTACTGTGAATCAAATAGTTACTACTGAATTTGGTGTAATAATCCGAATTTTCTGAAATCGGAACAGAGATCAGCCCCAATTAGTTCAGATTTCCGGCGTTCCAGTGTACAAAATCTTTCATTAAAATGATTTCGTGCTTGAATTTCAGCTCTCCATCTTATTTGTTTTGAAAATTTGCTTACCATGTTTCTCAACAATTTACTTGTGATTTCTTCCTAAAACCTATCATTTAACTTTCTTCAGTGAACCATTCAATTTTTGAATTTTGAAAATTTGCTTACCATGTTTCTCAACAATTTACTTGTGATTTCTTCCTAAAACCTATCATTTAACTTTCTTCAG
>BGPR01000557.1:86993-101094 GCA_013235015.1 Araneus ventricosus | reverse complement strand
ATGATTGAATTGATGTAAATCTGTGAAAGGACATTGTGAAAAAAAAAATCTAAGCCACGAAAATCAAACTTTTGTAAAAGAAATAAGTCGAGAAAAATTCAAAGTTCCTCAAAAATTTTCAAAGTCCCAAAAAATAATTAATTCGTTATCTTAATTCCTTATCTAATCTAAGAAGGGGTTGGCGGTGGGGGTAAAAGTCCAAGAAAATTCCTTATCTCAACTCGGAAGAGGTTGACGATCACAGCGCCCCCTATACACCGAAACACGAAAGTCGGGGTCAACTCAGGTCAAACTGTGCTCAAACCCCCATATTAACCCTACTAATATGATTATCTGCTTTTGAGCGCAATATGAGAAACGAAAAAATATGTGTGAAACGTTTAGAGGGTTAAACTGGGAAAAATAGTACTGTTTGAAAAATTCTTTTAAATATAGAAAAAAAAGTGCTGCCTGAAAAATTATTTTAAAATAGATATCGTGGAGCAAATTTCTTCAAAAGATTGTATTAAGTACAACATTAAGAAGTATTTGTTCTACTGATGTCACCTAGCTGTTATCTGGTTATAGATTCTGTAAAGTTTACAGAATCATAAATCAGATAATAAATAGGTCCCTTGTATTAAAAAACTTCTTATTATTTTAATGTAGGTATTGGGATCTTTATCTCCTCCCTTACCCATCTGGATTTTTCATCTGTTCATTCTGATTCGTTAATGAACTATTTGGGTGATGGACGTGCTCTTTGAACAAATTATATTTGTTACCGATTGCCTTCAGTGTTTATAAACGCGAACTTCGACATTAATCCTAGAGTTCATCTTTATATTTTTCATTTATTATAAACTTGGAATTGGACTATTCACGAAGGGATGTTTTCATTTCAGCCATCATGTGGCGGGCTCCAGAGCTCCTGAAAAAGCTGAGTTTCCATCCACGAGGGACGCAAAAGGGAGACGTGTACTCCTTTGGAATCGTCCTTTTCGAAATACTGGGCAGGAAAGGACCGTGGGGCTTACCGGAGCCCTCCTTGAAATGTAAGTCAATCCAATGGTCCGTATTTTGTGCCTGAAATGTGTGCTTCAACTCCGCTTAAAACTCACATTAAGAATTACTGCGTTATAATACTGATGATATTTCTTCATTGGTTTACTTGTTTATATATGTTGCCTTCGATGTCTTAAATTTCTCTTTTATTACGTGAAGAAGATGTTATACTGAGTTTTCAATAATACTGTTAATTTTATTGTTATTTACTAAAACATTTATGCGCTTCTTGCAAAATGACTGAAAATCCTTTTGTAACAATCCAACACAATTGTTTCCTTATTTTTCACAATAAAATATGTGTCTAGGACTCAATCTACCCCCAATTTTTTGAAAAATAAAAGAATTAATATGCTTTGAATGGATGATGACTCCTTAAGATCCACCTCAGTGGCCTCATAAACTTTTACGTACCTCAGAATGGGGTGAATAGAAACAATTTTCAACTTCATGCATCAAAATTGGATGCATTATTAAAATTTAAAAATCAACATACTGTATCATGGATCTCTAATTTTTCTTTAAATTAATTATGAGTTTCAGTCCTAGCAAATTAATTTAAGTACAAAAAAATTGAATGGAGTTCTTACTCATTCTACAACGTAGATTGAATAGAACATTACTGAAAATCCCATTATAATTTCTAATTCTTGCTCTGTGTTGTAAATAGTAAAACAAGAAATTCATTATTAAATATAGAGAAATGTAAAAAGTAAGCCATCCGGTTGCAAATTTTTACATCCACCTTTTGAGAAAACATAATCCCTTTTGCTGAGAGCTATGTCAATCTTGCTCGCTAGTTGCCCCCTGTCGGGGATTCTGTGACACCCAAGCGCAAATGTTTGTACGCCGTTCACGCAACGGGCTATTCGACTAGTAGATAAATTAAGATCTGGCGGGAATTTGAGAGGGTCATAATTACGCCCCTCCCCTTGTAAAGCGGGTCGGGGAGACCCTTCCCCGCTTCGGGCAGAATCTAACGCCGCTCCTGTTTAGATTTGCCGCCTCAAAATCTTGATAATCTTCTGTAGATGATAAAATCAATTTCCTGCATTAATGTACATATAAATGTTTGCAGATGAATTATTTTTCTTTGCACCAAAACTAAAGTCTGGTTAATGGATTGTAAAAAGAATAGGAAGGCAGCTTATTAGTACAGATTTAGAGACTCACTCCACAAATTCTAGAAACATAACCGAAAGATTTGCACTGTCAAAATTTAACTAAATTTAAAATAAACATAAAAACTAAACATTAACTTAATTAAGAACTATCGTAGGTTATTTTGTAGGTAGTTTCTTAAAAAAAATGTCATCCATAGATTAGTACCTGCAAGCGCAGAATAAAGAAAAGCACGAAGACGAAGATATTCTAGCAGAGAAGGAAACGATAGCTGATAGTGCTACCGTCCTCACAAATCATAAATTCCCTGTTGCATCAGTTTATTTCCAAATTAAGAAAATCCTTACTTGCGTCAAATCACCATTAATTTTTTACACGACTACACAAATTGCTTTCTAAGTTTTGTTTCTATTCGCTCTACTGTTTCTATGCACCCTGTTTTACGGAGCTTTTATTGCTTCATTCACAAATATTTTTTGCTAGCTCATTGACTTGCATTAATATAAATTAGATAAAGCGCAATTAAACTATGGAAAAAAGGTAGATTTTTCTTTTCATCTTTATTACGTCCATTAAGACATTAAAATTCTTTCCTTCAATGATGCAGACATTGAAGATCGGGTGTGCAATCCTCAGCACTACGGCGGAGAGTTGTTTCGTCCCCCCTATCACGCCCTCGACTGCCCGGACTACCTGAAGCAGTGCATGGAAGAGTGCTGGCAGGAGAACCCCGACGACCGGCCGGATTTCAAATTCATCAAAATTAAACTCAGGCCTCTGCATTTGGGTTTGTAAGTACTTACTTCTGGAATCATTTCTTTGAGATCTGTTTGTTTTGATGGTTTTATGTCTCATTTCGAAACTATACGGGGCTATTTAGGGACGGGCCTCGTAGATTTAAGCCGTTGTCGAAGGACAAGGGCGAAAACCTGAGTCTGCACCTCATTCTCCCAACATTCTAAGCCACTCCAACATAATGTCATTTGACCCACATAGGTAAATTTGACGATCACCAAACCCACATACACGGCGGATTCTCGATGAAATCGGGCCTTAAGCCATGACTCTACTATTAAGCTCTTACAGTCAAGTTCTGTTTGGTTAAAATATAAACAAGAATATCAGATTGAGTTTCTAAAATTATATGTTAAATATATAAGTGTTTTTCCAATTTTGATTTTAGATAATATCTAGAGATATAACTTAACGTGTTTTTACCTAATTGGCCAAGCAGAGGGAGATGGACAGTTACATCGATAATGTGTCTGAATATTCAATACTTTAATACCAGATCAACCAGGTTAGAAAGAAGCATTCTCTCGGACTTTTAAAATACTGCCTTACTAGTATGTGCAATTAAAATAAACCGACCTCTTGTTGGCTCGAAAAGTACCATCCCCACTGCTAGCGCGTTCTTAGGTCTCCAGACTTTCTTTTATACCTAGGATTGGGACTAAGCGCCTTTCCTCGCTTACCATTCACACATGAACCTTATGTTACCTCACCCGACAGCCATACTTAAGGAGTAAGTGTGTTCTTAATGAGTGATCATTAACTGATCATCCTGGACTAACAGCATGCGTTGGTGCGGATAATTACCCTTTGCCAGAATATAAGCAAAATCTGACAATCGAATTTCATAATGACAACTAATGCGTCTCTAGAAAAGGAGGGACAGGTTTTTTTTAAAAATAGAATAGTAAGCAAACTGTGGCAATTGTTCTTGTAGGAGTTGATGAGTGAGGTCAGGATTTTTTGTTAGTGCTCTTCTTTGCGTTTGTGCTAAATGCCGCCGACAGATAATAGTCCAGTTTCAGAAACTGTCAATTATTTAAAAACTGTTTAAAATCACAAGGTAATTTTCTTGAAATGCCCACCATCTCCAAAAATGTCTGGGCTCGAGTTAAGTATGAAGTGGGCAGCTACCTCCTGTAACGTCAATATTGGGATGGGTTCATGATTGATGATTAACTCCAATACCGCTAGTGGCGTGGGATTTTGTCGATACACTGCATTCTAATAACTTCACAAGAAGAATTCGCATGGATTAAGATCCGGCGAATGCGGTATTTAATCCACATCTTTGCCCTCTGTTCTCGGCTTGGGCCCATAAATTAATAATTAAAACCTTGTCCTGTTATAGCTAGTAGTCCAATGATATGATATTGTTACCACGATGTAGTTCTCCAGCGACGTGAAAACCTGACCAGGCCTATGAGACTTCACACCATCTTTCATAACCAAGCTGTTTCGAGTAAATATTTCAAAACATTAAAGATAGCCACACACTGGAGCAAGATTTTAATGTACCGACTTTAATTGACTGTATCCTCTACAACAATCGTCTCAATGGTGCCTCTGCTTGATACAGATATCCGTAGAGAAATTTTTTGCGCATATAATCATTTTCGTGTGATTTCCAGCATATTCCCCAGCTTCTGAAACTGGAGCGGTACCTATCGGCGAAATCTGATACTAAAGTGAAGAAGAATACTAACAAAAATGCCTGACCTCACTCATTAATTTCGTACAAGAATAATTTAAAACTCTATGATCGCTAGCTTATTATTCCATTATAAAAATCGTCAGTCGTTTTCTGGGCAGTCTGTATATTTGTGGAACTAAGAAAAAGGATAAATAACTTAGATAGACGAGGATAGGATAGACGAGTGTGTCAAAGATCAGAGCGTATGTGGCCGAAGTTTAGTGGAGTCGATGGCTTTGAATAAAAATTAACATTGATATCCTACCTGAGATTTTTTATTATTATTACTAGCTTATATACCCGGCGTTGCTCGGGGTTGAAATATTTTCAAGTATAAGTACTTACAACTCTTTAAACTTAATTAAACAGTTTTCACTGTAGCGACTTTCGTTTATTTCCTTTTGCCCTCTCCTCTGTCTCTGACCCCTCGGCCAGCAGCTAAACTAACCTCTTATTTTAGTCTCCGTACTTTGAACCACTTCACACGAGTCTGACAACCCTTGGAATTCCATCTGCCCATCCCCACCTTTGCTACGGAGATAACAGAAATACTTCATATCATGCTTTTTATGCCCCCTCCCCGATTCTCTTCTTTTTGGTGTTTGTGTGTCTGACTGGAAGCACCATTCCTTCTTTATCTCCCTCGGCCCTCTCCCTTCGGTAGGAATGGGACTCGGTTAACCTTTAATGACTTTACATACTGACAGTGGCGTACCGATGATAAGTAGCGCCTGGGTCATACTATGATTTTTTTCTTCCCCCCCCCCCTTCATCATAAGAGGTTTAACTTGGATAAACGGCGCCCTAGACATGGTATTGTTCGACTCCTTATTGCAGTTGACTTTAAAAAGTGACACAAACATATTAACGTTTTGTCACCATGATCAGTGGCGCCCTCTGGAGTCAGTGGCGTTTTTCCACCTCAGTAGTCATTTGCTTAGCAAGCGCAAATGGCCCTCGAGGCCTGGTGTTATTTTTACACCCTCAAATCATATTTTGTTTTCAAAAGCCCTTAATCAGATTTTGCTTTCAAAACTGGCATAAATGCAGTAATATTTTGAAAAAATATTACTGCATTTATGCCTTCTTTTACTTATTTCGCCCCTATAACTGACATCTATACTTTGCTTACTCCCCGGTCACTAAGCCGCTGATTAGGATCATTAATTAAATAAATAAGGATTTAATTCGAATTTTAAAATAATTTTTACGGCATTAGCTCCCTCTGTGCTAATCCATCTCTGTGCCAAATTTGGTCGCCGTTAGTCCAACGGTATGGGCGTGTATAAAGAAGCAAAAAACGAAAACACACACAAACACACATAATTTCTTCTTTGATATTTATAGATTATTAAAGAATGACGTAAGTCCTTTCACTTCATTATTGTTCTGAGAACGAAGAAATTGTGTTAACTAAACCCATTGGTGATGTTATGCTTAACGCTTCTTTGAAAAGCATGGAGCTACTAGCATCACAGTTCACACATGTCCTTTGAAAATATTATGGCAGTTATTCAGTGAGAAGACTCTCTGTCACTACAGATATTATGTTTAATTCTAAATGCTGAAGAGATGTCGAATGGTTTTGGAAAAAAAATTATAGTAAATTTAATATTCGTAAGTTCATTGATACATATTTATGCTGTCTCGAAACATAAACTTTTTTCACCATTCAGGAATGCTAATATCTTCGATAACATGATATCGATCATGGAGAAGTACGCGTGCAACCTGGAAAGTGTCGTGAAAGAAAGGACGAACCAGTTGCTGGAGGAAAAGAAGAAGACCGAAAACTTGCTGCTACGAATGCTTCCCAAGTAAGGCAATGCATTAATAATAATTCTAAAATGCTTCGCTAATAAACAAACTAGATGGAGGAGTGGGTGAACGTTTTATGAAGAGATTTTTACAAAAATCTATTAGAAATGTCATTCAGGAAATAACGCTTTTCCACACGCATATAAACACAAGGATTTTGAGAAGCTTCCACAGTACACATTTTCTTTTTCTCTAACCAGCGGGATTCTTCTCCCTTCGTCTTTCTCATATACTTGCATAATACGGTGCGTTTTGGGTTTAGTATCGTTGTGTAGGAAAGAGAATGCACTTTAAACCTTTCTCCTTTGATTGATTGTGTCCAAAAGTTACTACGGTCAAGATCGCTTACGGAATTTTCTTTATCTAGTTCATTGCGATTTTGAGTTGTCATCAACTTTTTAAGATTTCTTGAGGCATATTTTAAAGAAATTCCACAGATGATTAAGCTTTTCTTTATTTCAGGATCATAGTTTCATGTTCTTTGTAAAATTAAAAGTAATTATCGCACAGTACTCATACTAATAACATTGGAAAGATAACTGTTTGCATTTTAAAGTCGTATAAGCATTTTCATGCAGTAGTTCTTTGGGAACTTATTCACGAAAATATGGCCGAAAACATTCAAAATTTGCTTAATTTTTAAATAATTAAAATTTGAATAAAAAATTGAAAAAAATGGCTCCGAGGTGCACATTCCCACCCTCCAAAGTATACCTGTACCAAATTTGGTAGCTCTAAATTCAACGGTCTGTTCTGTAGACCGCCAACAGACACACACACACGCACAGACTTTCTCTTTTATTATTAGTAGAGATAGATAGAAACAAATCTAATTGTACCATATAGACCAAATTTATTATCAAGAAATCGCAAAGAAGTAAAACTAAGATTAAAATGTATCTATTCCAGCTTGATCCTTTATTGCGGTATTCGTCGCACTCAAATATTTTTGATTGTATGAATTTCTGTAATGACATTTTTTTTTCATTGAAAGCCAAGTGTTCTTTAAAATGTCTTGCAGACCTGTTGCCGAGCAGCTCTTAAGGGGAGAGAAGGTGGAGGCCGAGAGCTTTGATTCTGTTACCATCTATTTCAGCGACATTGTGGGATTCACTTCGCTCTCCGCTATCAGCACGCCCCTGCAGGTACTTGCTTTTGAATTTCACTTTCTATTACTAACGCTGCTATACAGGTACATAATATTCAACTTCTTTCTTTGTTATTAGCATTCCTCTACGGGGACTTAATATTCAATATTTTTTCACCGGAAATGTGTTTGAAATTAGTTTCCAAATTCATTTGACTTCTCTTGGTTTGATGAACAATTGTGTTATGTTTTTCTCTTGCATAGTGTGTTTTTTATTTCAAATTTCTTAAATAAGTTAGATATCGTCATTATGTAACTATAATCCTCCCTGCGATCTATTGCTAAAATTAATAAAGCAAGCTATAAAAGAGAACAAACTACCTTTATACCTATACCCCCTAGAAGGTATTTTCTCCTTTTTGAAATAAAGATAATATGATCGCTTTTTACTGCGTTTAAATTGTTTTTCGAATTGAATCGTGAAAAGAAAAGAAACAAATATGGGTAATAATTATTTCTTCCTTTTCTAAACTACAAATAGTTAACAAACGTCTATGCTATAAAAAGTGTGAAACATAACTTCTGATGTCAATCTATCTCGTAAAAACAGTGTGAAATATTACTTTTAGAATCAAATAAAAAAATCTGTGTTTTCACTCAAGTATCACATAATGTAACCATCAATAGAACAGATTTCCATTTAAATGAGTTGACTTTAATAAAATTTCAAAAGACAAAGTTTGTGGAGATCTTTACATTTTTTATTCATCAATACATTTTTAAAAATTGATACAATGAATGACGCTATTGGATCAACTGAATGAACTTGAACTTACTTTCTACTAACATTTAGCAACAAAATTCTCGAAAGTAAGGTTCTTCGAACATAAAGTTTTCCCCCCTTTTTTC
This sequence comes from Araneus ventricosus, assembly GCA_013235015.1. Lineage (NCBI taxonomy): Eukaryota > Metazoa > Arthropoda > Arachnida > Araneae > Araneidae > Araneus > Araneus ventricosus. Next base: position 92,629 of record BGPR01000557.1, on the reverse strand, counting down.
AGGTAGTAGATCTCTTGAATGATTTTAAGGTTCTTCGAACATAAAGTTTCTCCCCTTTTTTCAGGTAGTAGATCTCTTGAATGATTTTAAGGTTCTTCGAACATAAAGTTTTCCCCCCTTTTTTCAGGTAGTAGATCTCTTGAATGATTTATACACTTGCTTCGATTCCATCATCGGTAACTACGACGTTTACAAAGTGGAGACAATCGGAGACGCCTACATGGTGGTCAGCGGCTTGCCCATCCGGAACGGTGACCGCCACGCAGGGGAGATAGCGTCCCTGGCTCTCAGACTGCGCCAAGCCATCGAAACCTTCGAGATAAGACACCGACCCAACGAAAGGCTGAGTCTGAGAATTGGCATTAATTCGGGTAAGCAGGTCGATACATATTTGTATATTGTTCAACGCATCTTGTCCTGGAACTCTTTGATATGCCTCGTGATCATAAACTGCCAAACAAGTGGTCATCGCAAAACCAATATAGCGACTCCCGATCTTGATACACAAATTACATTTGTCAAGATTGTCCCCACAGAACGGAAGGTCAAGTTGTCCGTTGTTCGTGTAGCAATGTCAATTCCTTTGGTGCATTGCCTTATCAAGATCGTAGATAACTGTCACTGCGAGCGTAATCCCGTATATTTGTTGGCGCTTTATAAAGCTAGTTCTGGTTCCGATTCACCTACCTTACAGACCGCGGTGTCTCATGGTAGTCTGGACTTCAGGAATGGAGAGACGTGGGTTCGAGAACCTATCCCACGAATGATCCGCAGTGTCTACAAGCCTGGTGCACGCTACATCCGTCGGAAGTCAATCGTCTTCCCGCTATTGTGGTGTGGAAATTTGGAGAGGGAGTTTCGGCTCAAGTGTCGTCCTCGTCATCTCACCACAGTTTAAAATTACGAGGTCCGTCCCTCTAGCTTCAAAACGGGACATTAACAGAACAGAACTAAATTAAACCTATATGCAAAGGTTGTATGTTCTGAAAACAGGTTAGAACTTTATGCCATATAATATAAAGAATTTAAAATAGGTCATTTGAATTTTACTACTACTAGAAAGCATTTAAATGCATTGTTAAAGCAGAAAAGCTCATAAAGTTAAAATATTTTTTAAAAATAAATTGTACCGATAAAAAGTTTTATTAAATGTTATTAAATAATTGCATGACATTCTGAATTCTACCCATTATTTTCTTCGATAACAGGACCTTGTGTTGCTGGTGTTGTTGGTCTCAAAATGCCGAGGTATTGTTTGTTTGGAGACACAGTCAACACTGCCTCGAGAATGGAATCAACAGGAGAAGGTAAGACCGCTTTTTTTTCTCCTTAAATTGGAAAAATTCTTGAAGAAAGTTAAGGAATATTTTATTAATTTTCCAAATTGTTGCGGAAAGTAATCTTCAGTCGTGACATGTTTTGCTTGTGCTTCGTAACATTATGAAGTTAAGTTTCAATATTTTTTCTTTCAATTTTAGCCTGAATGATTACTAGTATTTAGACTATGCTTTTCCGGAAGCATTGTCTAATAAGGAAGCGAATAAATAAAAATTAAAGTCCTTCAAATAGCCAAATATCTGAAGACAAATTTAATTTTCCTTTTAGAAATTTATTTTATAAATGAAAATTTATAAAATAAATTTCTAAAAGGAAAATTTTGAAAAATGAAATATTCATAGAATTTTGATGTAGTCAAAAATCATTTTAATTAATTTTCTATAAATGGGAATTTTTATATTAATTTTTAATGTTATCCAGGCTAAAAGCATTATTAACCCTCTGATTAAATAATTTTTTGAATTACTATTTAGAAAAAGGTTTTAAAACATATTTAAATACCGTTGAACCAAGCTACTTGTTATTTACATTCAGGACTTAATTAGTATAATATGAATCAAAGTTTTAAAAGAACCAAGTAAACCCATTAGCTTAGGAAAATCCCAGGATGCAGCAGAAAAAGGACGAACTTCCAACCCACGGAAATCGCGGGACATGCAGTCAGAGGGTTAATTGTTCAATGTACGATTCTTTATATTTTAATAAATCTACATATATTAATGAATTTAAGAAACTAATTATTACACTACTTTCATAATTTTCTTTCAATTCCATGTAAATTAAAGGCAGCTCACTGTAAGCTATAGTCAGTTAGGAAAGCGGTGTGCTTTTTTGTGTTCATCCATCATTTCTCTCGTTTTAGCCATGAAAATCCATGTGAGTGAAGCCTGCAAGAAAGTGCTCGACAAACTTGGAGGATATCGCTTGGAAGAAAGAGGACTGATACAGATTAAAGTGAGTTTTGCATAATCTTACGGGGTTTTGCTGTAATTTTCTGTTTAGATACTATCAAAATCAAAATCATTGGAAAACATTAATGCTGCATGAAATATTAAATCATATTGCATCTAGATATCTACTGCAGTTTCTGCTTAAAATTATCATTATACAACGGCTAAATAAGAAATAAAAGAAGAGTGATTGTTTATTTAAGAAAGCGATAGCTTATTTGACAAAACTATTCAAAATAAACCATTTGATGAATTTTATTCAAAGAACCTCTTTATAGGTCGAAATAATTCGAATAAAAGTATTTCAGATTCTGGAAGTTGCAACTAGGATGTGTGATTCACAGTTCGTACGAAGATATAGGAACTTCAAAAGGCATATTTTCAACATTATCCCCATTAAGGATATGCAATTTTGGAGATATAAATGAAGCGAAAATTCGCTTGTACTTAAGCTTTGGTGCATCGAATGTTGTATTTGTAAACTTACAACCTAAAATTTTCTTCTACAGACGTAATAATTCGATACAAAGATAACGTAGAAACCGTAATCTGCTTAAGTGTTCATCAACTAATTCCCAAGACAGCGGATGACATCCAATCATATAGTAGAGGAAACGAAACAAGTAAGGGGTTAAAATGTATCGATAATTTTTTTTATATAATTTAAGTTAATTTATAAACCCTTCATTTTTCATCTTTGCTATAAATGAGTTAGTTTGACGAAGTAATGTTTTGCCCTCTAAAACGCTGAAAATACATAAACTAGCAAAAAGAATCTTGTTAATGGCATCTATGATATCGGACTATTTCGTTGTAAAGTTAATCTTACGGCAGTTACATAAATATGTATATCAAATTGCAAAAAGGAATTTGCGAAGAAATATGTTTGGAAACAAATTTACATAAAAAAATTATTATTTCAAAATAATATCTCGGTTTTTATAGAAATATTTCTATATCACTGCTCTTTGTGATACGCAGATACATTATTCCACTCTCGAAATAAAAGATGCATTCAAACAAATTCTGAAGACAAAGTAACAGTCGAGCTGTCAAAGACAGTTGTGTCATTTCTTGTATCATAAAGTACTTTAAATAATGCATTTCATTTCCTATATGAATCAGATGGGCTTTCTTCCGGGTTGGCAGAGACACTTCCCTCTGACAGGTGTCCCTTTTCTCAGAGACTTTGATGGTCCGCCACGCAAGGACATGTTGGAAATGTTTTTGTTAGAGCTCTGGCACTTCCATTCTTCTCCAACGAAAGCATTTTTCGGTTTGTTGGGATCTGGAGGTCGTTGCCCTCCGATTGGATTCTTTGGGCGTGTTTCCATCCGACTCCTCCTCGAAGCGTGTGCCATTCTCAGACAGAATGCGTCGTCCTCTATCAGTCTCCACTTATTTTTAATGCAAGCAAGAGGCCGAAAATGGAACGATTTTATATTCTCATATTATCTGTAAGATGTTTCATTCTTTTCCAAAACAATTTAGAGTGCCTTAGACTCTAAATAATAATAAAAGCTGCAGCGTTAAGGAATCTGCTTGATTTTGATAAAGTTTATAAAAATGAATCTAATCATAGCGTCACCACGTACAGATTTAATTTTAATCCAATCCCACTTTGAGTAGTGTCAAAATTCAGCGGATCACAAATAAACCAAAGAAGCCAGAATCCTAAAGGGGTTTTGAAATAGCAGTTGTAAAACAGCATTTACAAAGCATTCCGCTAATTATAATGAACTTTAATTTAACCTCTTAGCATGTAATGGCGTGTCTGACTCGGGCATTGAATTACAGAACTGTTATTATTTAAATGTGTATTAAGTCAAATTAGCGATTAATTTAAAAAACAAAAATCACTTGGACACGCTTCAGCATCTCGAGTTTCCGTCACGTTCTTGTATGGATTGAAATAATAATATGCCTCGAATTCGATATATCGTCTAGTAAGGAATATAAGTAATTTCGTTGGTCATAGAGTTAACTAATAGTAAAAATCGACACACGTTTTCGCATCTCAAAACTATCACGCCAGTAAAAACAAATGTCCAGGATGCGTATGAGAAACTAATATTAAATCCCAGGATGTTAGATTAGCTTCTCCTTTCTCTGGAGGGAGCAGCAACAAACTGAAGCCAACATCCAGGAAGTTAAAAATTAGAAGTGGACCAATAGCTAATTTTTAAACCATTAGGAATAGGCATGCACCTTCAGTTAGAAAAATGCTTTAAATGACGTAAAGAATTATGTTCGATGCTTTTAAATACATTAATGGATTGCTGAAAAAATTGCGATGTCTAATTTTTTTACAGTCCGCGGTACTATTCATTTAATCGAACATTTTAAAGGAAAAATGTTCCAATAATCTGCGATTAAAACCGACCGAGTTATGAAGCTTTGAATATAGCTGTTTTACTCTATTCTAGACCATTTCAATGACCGCCCCGAGGAACATCCACCAATCAAAACGCCTCATTCTCTCGAAGCGGCCTCTGATTTTTTTTAAATTCTATCTCCATAACTCGATCGGTTTTAGCCGCAGGAGACCGCTTTTTTTCTGTAAAATGCTAGTGAGTCAAGAATATTCACTAAATGTGACTAATAGGCCAGGGGGGATGCATAACAATTTAGACTTCGTAATTTTTTCAGCAATACATTTATGTTCTCTAAAAGCCTAAAATATAACTATTTACACCATTTAAAGTATGTTTCCGAATGCAAATGTATATTCCTATCTATAACGGTTTAGAAACTAGCTATTGAGCCACGTTTTAAGTGGTCACCTTGTCTATATTCATATATATACTGTGTGCCCATTAAAGTCCTTAATCCCACCCACCCTTAACTTCAGAAAGGCGACAGCCATAGTCATAAAAGTGGTGTCAAGGTGACTGTGCACTACACGATGAGACCATTTGCAGCGTCAGCTAGTGGCAAAATTCGGAGTTAGTGTTCCTATCTCAAAAACTGTAAATTTATTTTATTCGAAAAGATACCTTGCCCACATTAAGGCTAAGAACAGAACCCATAAAACGCACATTAGTTGCGATTTCCAAAATTGTGATGTTACGAATAGACTCTATGCCTCTCAGAAAGCAGCATTCGAAACAACCTGAACAAATTGAGTTCTCATCCGTGCCAGCCAACGGATTCTAACATCTTTTCAGGCACTACCGGCAAGAGATGTTGCCAGCAGTACCGTCTTTGACAGCAAGTTTATCATTAATTACATAGAGGTCCGGCCAACGTTCCTTGCAAACCTGGTATGGATGGGAGAGGCATTGTACAATAAACAGAATTCCCATTATTAGACATTGGGAAAATTCCTTCCACCTACATTACAGGACC
>BGPR01000557.1:25634-86983 GCA_013235015.1 Araneus ventricosus | reverse complement strand
GTTCTTCGAGGATCATCTTATTGAAGACGTTGCCATGTCAGATTTTGAATAGAACGTTTTATCTATCACTTACTAAATGTATCGCTTAAGCAATAGACTAAAGCTATCACTTTTATTCAGTTATTTTATTTCAACTAGAAAGTTGAAATTCTAATTGAAATCTCTCAGAGATTCACATTCCCACCCTCCAAAGTGTGTTTGGTAGCTCTAAGTCCAACAATCTGCCCTGTGTAGCGCGGACAGACACATATTCGCATTTAGTATTAGCAGAGAATGGAAAAATTAGAGGATTTGACTTTCATAATATAGGTTTCTTTGTATTTGACTTTTTTTCTGGGGGCCATTTCTTCAAAAGCAAGAACTGATTTAAAAAAAAAAAGTTTTTCATTTCTAAACACTGCTTTTCTTCCCTGCCGCCTAATTTAATGCATAAAAGTATGTTATCGCTCTGTTAGTTTGAAGATTTGCTGTCCTATTTTAGTGTAGCTGTATGAGGGGTGATACCTCTATCTGAGGGGTCGTCGCTGCTCGTAATGGTGGCTATTATGCACCAGCCACATTTGCTATTCTCGACGGCTTGGTAATTCAGTTCACTCCGGGGTCTAAGGTAGGGCGGGGGTAATTCTTTATCGTTTCTTATTATAGTGCATTGAATTTTTATTGAATCGATAAACAATTTCCGACCCAATACCATTTGGTTTGTATACACACATTTTTTTTTATGTGCATGTTTCAATTCATCCAGAATATTATCCAATTTTTATCACTTCTGCTCTTACATTAACCCTTTAACGTTCATTGGTTTTGCAGTGAAACCACACATTGAACATTTTTTTACTGCACATGAGCGAAACGTAGCTTTATTGTTCTTTCATAACTTAAGAGCCAGATATATAGACCAACTTATATAAAAATTCCAGTTTAATACCGTTAGTATTCACAATGATATCGGCATTGCAAAAGCTAAATTGATTTTGATCTCTAAGAGAAACAAAATGATGCGAGTTCATGTCTAAATTGAAATTTTTTAAAATTGAATTTTCGAAAGTAATATTGAATTGTAAGAAGGTTGAATATTCTGAAAACTCGCGCATACTTATAAATTAAATACATAATTTAAATTTTATTTCGATGATGACTTACTCGGAGGGGGGGATAGCCCGTTACCGTTCATTGTTTTAGCTGTGAAACCACAAATTAATTGAAGATAAAAAGTTCTAAAATTATTTCCTTTTACATATTTATGATCAGCTACATGCCTAATATTCATTTTTGAAATAAATTTAGTAATTTTCAAAACGAAACATGTAGTGAACTGTAAAGGGTTAAAGCTGTGATTTTCGGTTAACTTCGCAGACTCGTAGAAGTACAGTCGGACCTCTATTTAACGAAGTCGCTAAATCCCGAAAAAAAGTTCGTTATGTGGAAAATTCGTTAAATAGAAATTCACCTTTTAAAATACTTTAAACTACACAAAACAGATTTTAAATTCATAAACACTAAATATTATTAAAAAAGTAATTAATCACACCTTTATTTTGTAAATTAATATCTATTTGTTTTATACATTTTACCCACCAAACAGAAATCTGCAAGGAAAACAAGAATAAAACAAAACATTGTCCGGGAATACACTGCATTTTCAATTAAAAAAATAATTTTATATTAAAATTAATAAATTTTAGCATTTTTACGAAGGTTTGTTGATTTCTGCATCATGATCATTTCCATCTTCATCATCTTCGTCTTCATCGCAATTCATTGCTGTATTGTTTTTATTTTTCACACTGTCCACTTCAAAACTGCCTCATACACATCTTCATAGACACATGCTTTTAAACATTTTGAACAAGAATTCGATGAATCATAATTTTGTATCTTATCACGATTTTTTTATTATGGTTGATACGCTGTTTGGAGGAATATCAAATTTTAAAGCAAAATCCTTTTTTTCACGCCTTTATCAATCTCATGAAGAAATAAATTTTTTTCTTTGATGCTCAAGCACTTTCTCTTTGACATTTTCCAGCTTCAAGGTCATTGATCACCATAAAATGTGTTAAAAGGAAGAATAAGTTTGAAATGTTTAGAAATGTTTTGAGAAAGAGGGAGAAAAAAATTATTAGATCACAAGAAAAAGTTCGTTAAATAGAGAATGCACTTCGCTATTTGAAGGTTATTTTATGGAGAAATTCGCAAAATGTTCTTGGTTCCAAGAAAAAGTTCGCAAAATAGAGATTCGTTAAATAGAGGTCCGACTGTAGTCGATTCGTGCTTTCGTGATATCCATCCAGCGCGCAGCGACAATTCATTCTTCGAATCCAATGAACTTCGTGCAGGAGCAAAAAGAACCTCTAATATCAACACAGCATGTAATGAGATATCAGATGACATACGCAATTTCGATTTCCATACAACGTCGGTTAAATTGATTCCGTTAGGATGTTGCATGGGCACGTTCAACACGATAACAGTGAGGCCTCTAAAACAGTAAAGATTAAATGTCTATCACAATTTGAAATTTAAAAGTACTTTGTTTAAGAAACTGTGAAGACCAGGCTTAGCATAATATATTAAATTGAACAACCTGGTCGCCAAAGGCAGCTAGTCGGAAATCATTCAAATATGAGTGGGCAGAATTTTATCTCGTCTGCATTTCCTGAGGTACTGAATCTAATGTAACATGTCATTTTCTTTATTCGGGGAAAATGGCTTTGATTTCCACGCGATTAGACGCAAAGGAAATTCTTTGGAACAAAAGGAGATGAACAGTTGAAATTCGGAAACTTTTAACGATGCTTCACCGAACATGTGCTCGAGAGCAGAGATGGGGTTGAAATAACGAACTTCTGGAGCTAAAGGCTCTTTAATGAAATCTTCATCTTCAATGAAATATATTTATTGTTATTTCATATTGTTTCAACCGCATATCTTTTGTTAAAGAAGTTTAAATTGAGCATAATTGTTGTATGATGCTTGATAAAAGCAAATATTTAGTAATTCTAATTAAATTTATTGGAATACAAGAAGATTCAAAACAGTAAATATATTTTAGAAAGAATAAGGCATACGCCATTTTTCCCTCATGAGCTAATTGTCGTCTCAAAATGCAAAAAGCAGGGTTTTTTCAGTTTTAAAAATATTAAGAAAAGAGTCTAGATATTTCAAGATTTGAAAGGCGGTGCATGGCTGTAAGCAAATTTTTATCCTACCCGAAACCGAGAATATATTGTTGCAAAAGTCTTACTGCGGTTGTATGGTTTAGACAGTCCAACACGCAGGATAATGGAGAATGAAGATTTATTTACAAATATGCAGGAAAACACGTAGCACACGTACAGGAAACAATAGTTCTTTCACAGATTACCAATGTAAATAGACAACAATTCACAGGTAATAATAGTTCAGCACTTTGATATCTAACAACACAAACACTGAACAAATAACTAGCGACGACAATAACTGCACTTTCAATAGCGCTCAGCTCACCAGCTTCCTAGCTCGCACTGCGGAAGAAGCTCTAAAGTCGTTCCCAATGGATCAACAACACTCCTCTGACCTTAGCGCCGTCCTTATATACTCTCTCCGACAGGCCGTGACGTCACATGGAGTTTTCTCATGTATTCAAGGTCCCTTTCCTAATAGAAATATCGAGAAAAGGGTTGCATTTTCTGAAATCATCTATTTGGCGCCAAGGTCGCCAAATTTTTCGCCAAGTCGCCAAAATGGTCGCCAAGTCAGGGATCCCGGAACAGGCGCTTTCCATCACTTCATGCTTAACCTTGTAAAACTCTTTTCCCAATCATCAGACTAACATTGCTGGGAAGCGACTTTCCATGTTCGTAACAATATCTTCCATTTCAGATCTGTAAAATCCGAACTTTCACTCAATGTCACTTTAGTTCAATGGCTAAAACCACATATTCCACAAAGTGATGTTTTGGGGGGAGGGGAGGGATTTCATCATTTCAAATCGGTGTCTGTAATCGAGGATAAAACGTCAGCCGGCACCACGTTCTTTATAATTTTCCACCCCACGAGCAAGAGGTCGTTTGATGGATGAAATTTGGCAGACGATTTTATCATCAGAGAACCGTCGATCTGTATCAGATTTGAAAATAACTCGGTTATGGTGTTGGCTGTCTGTCTATTCCTGTGCAGGTGAACGCGATAACTCAACAACACACCATTCAAGATCAATAATATTTGGTACGTGGACTCGACACCAAAATTGTGGATATTCATCAACTTTTGGATCCAATCGGCAAACGGGAAGGGTTCCAAAATGTTTATACTCACTTCGCTTCTCCTCGCTGTACTAAGCAGCTAAATTCGAAACGCCACCATATTGTTGAAGTATTCAAGAAGGTCGAGGAGCGAACACTTCGGCTGGTTTTATCAGCAGCAGCATTTTTCACTTTCTCGTATACGAAGAGAAAGTATTGTAATTGTCAAAAAATTCAAACTTTTGACGAATCGCCACGTATTAGACCTCCCTGAGTCCGAAAAACACAATTTTGGAATTATGTCTGTCTGTGAACACGATGACTCGAAAACTATTAGAGCTACGGGGATGAAATTTGGTATGTGATCTTCACACATCATTTGCAGATTTCTATCAAAGCTTGGACAAAATCCGTCAAAGGGAAGTCTGTCTGTCTGTCCGCGGTCATGTGAACACTATAACTCAAACACTTGAACAGCTAGATGAATAAAATTTGGTACACAGTTTTATCATCACGAATGTAGGACCGTATCAATGTTTGGACGAAATCCGTCGAAGGGTTGATGGTCTGTCGGACTGTATAATCGCATACTTGTAAAAATTATATATCCTAAACCCTTTGGTTTAGATAAATAAAAGTTGGTATGACGGTTGCTAACATTAAAAATAGATCTGTGTCCAAATATCGTTCCAATCAGTTAAAAAAGGCGTTCAAATTGCATATTCATTTTTTTAATCCGATTCTCCATGCGCATGCGTAGTGGTAGAAATCTCTGTGCGCATGGAAGAATTACGTCATTTTGTCCTTCAGCCGGCAAGAGTGGACCCTAGCAGTGTGTGATAGATGCGTTTTAATCGGTACGCATCTCTTTGAATATGATTCTTCACCTAAATATTTTACAATCACTATAATCTGCAATGAAAAACCTTCTGATAGGCATTGGATTCTGGGTTACAGTAGGTTCGAATTTTTTTATCCTCGCGGGGGGAGGGCAGACAACACCTTTTTGGGGAAGTATACGAGAAAGTTTAGGGGAGACCACTCCCACTGGTTTTTTATCGAACTTTTTTACTTTCTCGTATACGAAGTTATACAAAGAGAAAGTATTGTAATCATCAAAAAATTCGGATTCCGCGTTTTGACGAATCTCCACGTTTTAGACCTCCCCGAGTCCGAAAAACACAATTTTGGAACTATGTCTGTCTGTCTGTGAACACGATACTATTAGAGTTACGGGGATGAAATTTGCTATGTGGTCTTTGCACATCATTTGTAGGTTTCTATCAAAGTTTGAACAAAATCGGTCTACGGGAAGTCTGTCTGTCCACTTTCATGTGAACACTGTAACTCAAAAACTTGAATAGCTATATGGATAAAATTTGGTACACAGTTTTATCATCAGGAATATAGGTCCATATAAAAGTTTGGGCCCAATCCGTCAAAGGGTTGACTGTCTGTCGGTCTGTATAATCGCTTACTTTTGAACACAATAGCTTCTTTAAAAAATTACTTGGTATGTGGCCTTCCTACCTTAATGGTAGATTTGTGTCCAATTTTTGTTTCAATCGGTTAAAAAAAAGGCGTTCAAATTGCAAATTTCGTTTTCTTTATCTTGCATCCAACCCTATTGGTAATCACGCCGGCTTCTAACTCCACTTCCGAGTTGGACGACCTTAGGAAATCCTGGTATGACGTTTCGCTTATTTTTTTTTCTACTGCGTTAGGGGTTTAAGCTTATTTTTTTCTCTACATGTGTTAGGAGTATACGAGAAAGTTTAGGGGAGACCACTCCCGGTAGTTTTCAAAATGTTCACCATTAAAAACAAAATTTTCAAAAGTTTGGCGGTTGTTTTTTCCGTCACGCGCTGTAACAATTAACAGATATATGGGCATGATTAGATTATATGTTTTAATATAATTTTACAGCGGATTCTCATGGCATCACTCTCTCAAAATCAAGATCGATCTCCCTAAATCTTAGCTTTAAAAAATCTCAAAAAGTACTCCCTTGAAATCTGACAGGATAGATGGAACCTTTCGGAAACGGGACGGCGAATCTTCCTTTTCGCACCTCAAGTTAACATTAATTGAGTCTCATTCAGTTCAAAAATAAATCAATTCATCACAAGACATGGGCCTTTCGTGACATATCTTCACAGGTTCGGTTTATGTTCACACGATCGTTGCGTTTGCGGTGATCTCCGGGGCGAACCCCTTTCATTTCAATGCAGTGATGAAAACCTTTCGACGTGATGTGTAAATATTGTTGAAAGCAAAAGATCCCTGGCACGACTCGTGAATATTATGAAGATCCTACATGAACGATATCATCTTTGATTAAGAAAGACTTTTCTCGCTTCCACCAGCAATTAAAACATTCATTGCATACTTGTTCAGTTTACTTTATGTGTTAATTATTGTTGTTGTTTAATTTTATTTTTCTCTACTTTCTGTAATTTATCTTTACGCTGAGAGGGTTTTCTATAACCATAAACCTTATTTGGTCAGTTCCCTCCCAATGGGTTAATAATAATAATAATTTTACAGTCTTTTTTTTCAATAAATCAATTCAAAGGGTCAGATTTAAACTGCCAAGTTTAAAATAATTCGGATGTGTACAATTTCAAAGTGCAACCCAATGCGTGACTAGAATGTAAAATTTCGATAATCTTTAAAAATAAACTCGTATTTCTGTCAATATCACACGTAATATAAATATACTACCACCTAACCTATACCTCCTTTAAAAAGAATCTTTCAAAAGTTAATCAACTAGTGCTTTTTTTTCAAAAGTTTAACAGCGCTTTACTAGACGATTCAATTTAATGTTGGGTCACTGATCTCAAAAGGCTACATCTTTTTAGCACTGGGTGGTCAAACTACAACTCTTCCTCTACAAATCATTAAGCGCTTTATTCACTTAAGTCGTAAACAAAATTAATTTACGACGATACAATGTATCTTAAAAGTTTAAAAGTTGTTGCTACGACACACCTAGTAACTCTGTTAACCTTGTCTTTCTTAAAGATTTTTCATGAATACATTTGTATGCACAACACGAATAGTTCAGAAAATTGCCTGCATATTGTGGATGAATCATTTTTCTCACTGAACTTGCACCCTTGTTTTAAATGAATAGTAAAAAGCTTTTTAATCTGGCGAAGTTCTGAAACGTTGATTGTGTAATTTCTCACTTGGGTGAATTCTTTTAATCAAATGTATAAGGTATCTTCTCTAATAGCGGCCCAATAGCTAATTTCTAAACCGTTAGAGATAGGAATATGCTGCAAATTGGAAAAATTCTTTAAATGATGTAAAGATTTATATTTTATGTTGTTTGAGTCAATAAATGTACTGCTGAAAAATTAAAAAGTCTACATTTTTATGCAGATCCCCGGTCGTATTAGTCCTATTAGTCTTTTTCTCTGTGCGTCTCTCCTCTGGCTTCCTCATAGCTCACTCTGTTGCTTTGGGAAAGTCATGATGACATGTTTTTCTTCTTAAGCAAAAATTCACCAAGAGAGACCATACTAAAACTGTTCCACATTTTTCGGATTTAATTCCATTAAATTATTTCACAAAGGAACATTACTTTCTTTTTAAATAATATGATATTTTATTGCACTGTAACTTACGTTAATTATTTCGCTAATTTTGTGGATCATTTTTTAAAGACGCAGCTTGATTTGATACTATAGATTAATACACGAGAAAAAATGACGGGAGTCTGTCTTTTCAAATAGCCGCTGATGTTAAAGGCGTAGGCCTATTTTACTCGCATGACTCTTGTTTCTCGAAGTTTATAAGTAAGTTTCTGTTGTTACCCTTTATCTCTAAAATAAGGCGTTAGTTATGTTTTTAACATATGTAGTTACCGAGATATAGAGGATCGCGTCACCAATTCATGCGTATTTTAGCCCGACTTTGAGACTCAGTAGTCCCTGAACTACAATTCCGATGTTCAATTTTTTTTTGTAACTTCTGTTGTTACCCTTTATTTCCAAAATAAGATATTAGTTATGTTTTTAACATATGTAGTTACCGAGATATAGAGGATCTCCCATACTAAGTTTTGTGGCGTTTTGGCGTGTGAACCAATTTCCTTCTTGAGACCCCAATGAGAGGAACGTGGTCCTACATTAAAAATTTGGAACCTACATTCCTGTACACCAGTTCCACCAAGGCATGCGAATTTTCCCAATTTGCCAACAAATCTCGAAGAAACAAAATGGCTTCTAAAGTTATCATGGCTTGCTTACAAGATTAAAATATAAAACGTCGCGTTCTTGCTTCGCAAAAGCATACCCGAACGCTATGTTGTCATTTGAATTTGATTTCATTTTAATTCACTTTAATTTGAATACCCTATCACCGATAATAAATATTCTGATATAAATAATACTGTGAACACAAGTACATATTAATTGCAACTTCGATTATAGCATTTAATCTGATATCTTTCTATGATGAGTAGACCTTCTGGCTTCTTTTTGTACAATTTTGGGCTATGAGAGCGATCTCGCGTTTCTATCCTTTTATAACGAATTTCTGGTTCTATGAGATACCCTTATTTAACATCATAGGTGCTTTTAACGGTTATTAGATAGGCACCGGACTTTTCCATTTAAAAAAATGTCCTTCGCTAGCAACTGATTGCTTTGTCTTAAATTCGCGCTATTTTTAAGTTTTGATTAAATGATCTTTCAATGGACCTTATGCACTGTTTGGGTTCGAGAGTATAAAAAAACAGCTGTGGAGGAATAAACAAAACGATCGGCCTATAAGCGACTCAGAAATAAAAGCAGTTCTGAGTCAGCTGTTTAAGACTGACCAATGGCTGCCTCCGGCAGGTCACGTGTCGGAGGATGTGACGTCACATGCATAAGGTCCATTAACAGATCTTTGCAACCAATACGTGATTTAAAGTTCTCACGTGACCTGCATCTCAAATCAAATCAAATTGTACAATCTTTAAATCGGATTCCACGGATGCATCAATAGATTCTTCCGAAACATCTTGTAATTGTCCTAAATTAATAGATTTGCAGGCCCTATTCAAAGCCATGACAATATCTGAAAAAGCCAAAGTTCGCAAATGGATGTTGATGGCTGATGCGAGTAGCAAAGGAAGTAACGGTGTGACCATCCATCACATGGAGAATTTCTTGGACTCCAAGCAAAGTGGACTGTCCAGCAAACCTGAGACCAAGTTAATTTTGAAAAATCTTGTAGAAACTGGTCGTTTGGCGAAAAAGGACGGGGAATACGCCATCAAGAAATCTAAAAAGAAGACTCCAGGCAAAGAAATGAAAAGATCAAAATCGCCGCTAAGAAATGCTGATCGAAGAAGTGAGGGGAAAAATAAGGCTACCACCAGAAACAAAAGCAAACATGCAAAAAGCGTCTAATGCGTGAGAACTCTATATCACAGCTACAGTAAAAAAAGAGAGTCATGCAATGTATTAAATTCAAAATAAATGTATTGAAACCACAATTACTGATTCAAATGAACATTTATGTAATTCTGTGTATTGAGTTGTACATTCTATCAAAAACCCTTTACAACAGCTTCCGATTGTTATTATTTGAGTGTCTCTGACGCTACGGGAAGTTGGAAAGAAATCATCCAATAAATGAGTCGTTCAGAAACCAATGCGGGTTAGTCCAGAAAAAAAATTGAGAAAATTCATGTTTTTTAATACAATAATTTTTAAAATTTTTGGTTTATTAATTTGATGAGTGAAAGTATAAAAAGTCTTCTAATGAAGTAACGAGTGAATATTTTAATAACTAAAAATAATGTTATTAATTCCATCAAAATTTACAAAAACCAGAAGACGTCAAAAAATGGGCTTATCCGCTTACTACTCAAATCAAGCTAAATATTTTAAAAAATCACTTAGCTAGGCTTACCAAACTTGAATTTTTTTTAAGCGATAACTCGTTAAATTTGATATTAGATTTAACATGCCTTATTACTAAATATAGCCTATTGTGCAGTACATGCTTGAATGACATATTCTAATGAATTTGTTAATTATCCCTTAATGAACAGATGTATTATATTTAAATTCTAAATCATAAAAGTTTGCATTAAATTTGTATGCAAAATGATAGTTAGCAGAAAGTCTTGGTATAGATTTAAATAAAAAAAACTTTCGCGGGCGCATTATTTTTCATTTTGTTAAGTACAACCAAAAATGTCACTCGTAAATGTTTCAAAACCAGCTGGAGACAGCTAGATTTTGCAAGGTTCTATAAAGTCACTAAAGCTAATTAAGTGTCAATTAATTACAAATAACAGGTGACATTCTAGAAACCTAGAATGCTGTACACTATCTCCTCCAAGGTATATGTAATCGCCTAAACCCCAGCATATTCCATTAACAGTCACCTTTTCCTTGGAGTTGTATTGGCGATGAAGCGACAGTGGATAAAAGTGGACCAGGGTTCAACTTAAAAATCAAATCTTATGTATAACGCACAGCACTAACCAACACTGTTAGAACATTTCAGCAACAATATTATTATTGCAAAAAATAGATGTGGATATGATAGACAAATTAACTAATAGAATAATTTCCTGATTTATTGATAGCAAGAATGGGGATAAATGTACAAACAAGAGTTTTTATTATTTCTTACATTAGCATTAAAAACATTTATGAAATGCTTTATTAATACCGTGTTGCAGTGCAGGAGCAATTTGGTAACTTTACTTAGCACACATTGGTAACTTTACTTTCGTAACTTTACTTTGATAACTTCACTCAACACACATTGATAACTTTACTAATATATTCAGTATGTTTCTACAGAATGAAAAAGTATTTCTGTAAGATATTCTGGTTATACTCCTTATTTTGTTAATGATGACGAGAATGTATAATAATGCTTGCAATATTCCAATACCGTCAGAGTATAGTGTTGAAATCTAATATGCCAAACAAAACAATGAAACTTCCTAACTGAAAAAAAAAGAATTTTTCGTGCAGACCAGATGTCAAAAATAAGGCTTTTTGAACGGTTAAAGATTTTTGTACAAAAATTTGTTCAACTACAGTGGCTACAGTCAAAGGGAGTGAAAGTGGCGCCGAGGCATAATATGATTGTTTTGACTACAGTCGTCTTCAGTATCTTAGCTAGTGTGAATGGCGACCGGAGCATTGCTTCCATTTCTTCGACCTTTTATCAAAACTGACTAAGAAAAGTGACATGAACTCACTAAGGATTTTGTCTCAATGGCAGTCCCTAAAACTGGAGCTCGAGGTATCTATACCCCCTTGCACACACACCCAGTCTCTACGCCACTGATCTTTACCCACATGAAACAATTCAATTTAAATAAAAGTGTTAGAAAAGGACGGGAGGCTGTATTTTTCAAACAGCCGTTGATGTTAAAGGCGTAGGACTACTTTACTCGCGTGACTCTTTTCCGATTTTCAAATTTTTTTTAACTTCTGTTGTTACCCTTTATCTCTAAAATAAGACATTAGTTATGTTTTTAACATATGTAGTTACCGAGATATAGAGGATCTCCCATACAACTTTTTTGTGGCGTTTTGGCGTGTGAATCAATTTCCTTCCTGAGACTCCAATGGGTGGAACGTAGTCCTACGTTAAAAGTTAGATATATCACCATCCCATTTTGAAGCAACACGAGGGCTACTTTGGGACGGACCTCGTAAATTTGAGCCTCGGTCAGATGACGAGAACGACACCTGAGCGGCCCCCCCCCCTCCAAACTAGAGTTTCGAACCTGGAGCCCTCCGGCCCTAAAGCCGGGACCTTACCACTATGCCACCGATCAAATGCGAATCTCTGTTGATCGCGTGAATGAAATTCGCACGATGAAGCAGAATAATAGTAGAGTCAATTCACGTGACGTCACAATTTAATGACAGAAGTAAGTGCGTGTTTCTTCTGACGCCTAACTGCATGTCATTTTACGCTTTTCCTTTTTAAAAATGGGCAGTGGATTCAAATATTAAATTTGCGCGGTGCACTTGACCTGTTTGTTTAAACATGAATGGACTCAATTTGAAACACTTTAAAATTAGATACTGAAGGTGAGAAGTAGAAATGGATTTGAAAGGAACATTTAATATAAAAGGTATTTTTAAAACTATATTTAGTAAATTCTCTAAAATAGTAATTCGAATTTCAAGTCAATAACCGGAGAATGTGAAAATGCTTAGCATATACAGTATTATACTCTTGCAAAAATCAGAAAATGAGTTAATGGTCTAAAAGAATAAACATGGACAAAGAATTACCCATAATTTAATCAACAACATAAATGTATAAAAAATGAACCTATGTACATTTTTCAAGGAATAGAAGTTGTAGGAATTGTAGTTGTATGATTTTGTAGGAGTCTTGAGGACTTAAGCTCTGTATTATTCCGACACAAAAATTCGATTCCGGTTTAAGTAACCGTGGCATTGCCAGATGGTAAAAACTCACGAATAGAGTATCCGAATAGTTCGAAATCCAATTTATAAATGGAATACAATTTCCGTATTTCCTCCTCAGGTACCGAAGCGAAGTACTTTAAGGTCAGGGAGTGAAGAGTGGAATGGGCGTCTGACCACCAGTTGGGGGGTGATTCGATTCCAACTTTCCGGAAAGCGTATGGAAAATCGTGTTGCGCTGTTTCCAGCTTGCCAATGAAGTTGTAATCCACCAAACACGGGTCGCAGCGACTCCAGAACGGTGCCCAGTGTTCGTCGTAGTCCCTTTCCAGTGTGTGAGTCAAGTACCACACGAATTCTGGAAATGTTATTTTGTCTAAAGGCGAACCTTTAGGCCTCACCTTCTTCATGACAGGATCCCAGTACTTGTCGTAGAAATAAGGCACTTCTTCCCTTGAAGATTCTGCCTTATCTCTGAAGGCAGAAACAAGACGATCGAAGGGATGTCGTACAAACATTATTTTGAAGAACCTGTTGATGGTGGTCGTGGGATAGTACATAGGACTGATGCGCCGTAAGGCATCGTTAGCCGCCAAATGTAGGGCAGTGACGTTGCTGTTCAAAGTCTCGTTGATGGAAATGTCTGAAATGTTGAGGAAGAACTTCTTGATGGAAGTGGAGGCCACCTTCGGGGTGAAGCAGAAGAACAGAACCTTTTGTTCGTCGACGATGACGGGGCAGAGTTTGGTCTTGCAGAAGGTCTCTTTACCGAAACGGCGGTTAGTGGCGACCCTCCAGATGCGTCGCATAGCAACGATCTCGTCCTTGTCGCACACGTCCCGCACCCTCTGGATGCGACTCTCGTACTCTGCTTCCCAACGACGTTCCATGTCGTCGGGAGCCTGAAATGAAAAAAGAAAATGATGTAGAATTGATGCTGCAGATTCAACTTTTATATTATAGGCGAATGAAACCCTCAAATATCCTTCTAAAACTGAGATTCTGGTGCAAAAATGGGAAGGTGCCCTCCTATACCCTTTTAAATCATTGGAAGATTAAGAAACCTATAAAAAGACCACATGGAATGTTACCTGTCCTATTCATCTCTCATTAATAATCAGCTGTGCACATGTGTTGATACTGAAAGACGAAAGAGTGAGTCTATCTAGAAGGTCATTATATATTACAAGCTAATCATTCCACTGGGTAAATAAAGTTCTAACGGCTTTGGGCCACAGCATCTGTACCGCCAGCAAGGATAAAAAGTTAAATTGAATGCAATGCAGTGTTTTCCCTAAATGGAAATGATCCACATGGTCAGAGGAGAAGGTTTAGCATATCCTGTAGAAAATATCTACACGAACGGAGTCTTGTAAACTGGACGGAATAGATAAACTAATTTACAGATAAGAGGTTTGTCTAGGTATATAAATTGAATACGTAGGGGAAGGTGCTCTACCTCCGCCACTTTATTTTCAATTTGAAAAAAAAGTGGTCAAATCAAATCTAAAACTGAAAATTTAGGGTGCTTTAGAAACATCAGGAAATCAGCTTTCTAAATCCCTTTAGTTTTTCCTGAAACTTATCGCGTAGAAATGTAAAATTTTTAAAAAAATCTTTCATTTTTGACCAAGATATAATACTACGTTGTACATTGGCCACCCTATGGCGTTCCTTGGTCAGCCAACAAAATGTGACATTATCACACGTGAATTTGGTGCCACACTAAACTTTTCAAAATCGTTGCACGATATTTAGCTGGATATGATAGATGAACTATATCACAACTGAAAAAGGATGTTGTTTTTCTTAAAAATATGTAGATAACTAGTTAGAAACTTTTGTTTGCGCAAAAGCAAGTTATATATTAAACCTCGAAAATGTTCGATTTTATGAAAAATATGTATATCATTCCCCTCTCTTTTCTGAACAATTTAAAATAACCTGCGTTAAAAAATTCCCATAATTATGAAAGTTATGAAGTAAATGGTATCAGCTCTTCAACGTAAACATTGAATATGGCCATATCTTTAAAGCGCTATATCTCAAAATGTGTTTTTTTATATTGCGCGCAAGATATCTCAAGAACTATTAAATATTTTTACATCAAATTTTTACCGAATACGTATTTCGCTATGTTCTACAAATTGAACCACATTTTTGTACAAATTTCTCCAAAGAAGTGTTTTTGGTGGATTAGAAAAATTGAAATTTTAAATATTTTTAACATTTTTATTTTAAATAGATATATAAAATAAAAATTAAATTTAAATATTCATAAATTGAGGTTCAGTTTCTTAAACAGACTGTTTGGATTACTCAGATACCCAAAATACTGTGTTTAGACCAATATTTTATCCGTAATCATGCGCGCAAGGTGACTATCTCATTTTTTTAAAAAAAATTATACCCATATTTATTACTATCTCAAATAAAAACATACCTATATGAAGGTTTGAAAATGTGTGTACTGTAAGAGAAAGAACAGATATTTTTCTAGAAAAAAAGTGAGTTTGTGAATTGCATTGTTTCAGAGATATAATGCATCGAATTTGATTCCAACATTTTCTCGAGGTTTAAAAGTCGTGTGTCCCCCCTAAATAGGAACTGATTGGTTTATTAGATTAACATCCTTAACATTAGAATCGAAGATATTGATGTGGGCGGTTTGACGATGGACCTCACACTTTAAAAGCAAGTGAAGAAGACCGTTTTGACTAAACGCACTTAAATGACTTTCGGATATAAACAAGTATTTTATAAATGACTAAAAATATAAAATAACTAGAAGATTTGTGCCCGTCTAAGACGAGCTTTTAACCCGCCGACAATATCTGATTGTCATAGATTTACTAACGAAAGTTGGAGTAGAAAATTTGGTTGAAATATACAAGTTGGAACACACGCTTATTAAAACGGCGCTCCAGCGCAAGATGGATGCTGATGGTAAACAAACGTGCATCGGTCACACTTAAAAGTTATAACGATGATAGGTTTCGGTTGTTGGAGACGTCACTTTTTCCGCATAAGTACAATGAAAAGTGACGGCTCCCAACCCAACCGGGGGTACCAGAATAGACCCCTTAATCGTTTAAAGTTTAATCTTTTTCGAACCCATTGCGTTTGTGGTTTGTCGTTGCAGTATCTCTTGTTTTAAATGTAGGATTTCAACAGAACTACTAGCTTTCCTAGATCATCGAATGTGCGGAATCTATTACTTTTAATTGTTCTAACGAAGCAGGAAAAACTGCGCTCGTGATGCTGCGGCATCTGAAGTGGGCACCGGGCAAACTTTTTTAACTTAAAAAAACATCAGATTCTTTTAATTACTAGCTTCTTTTAATTAGCAGCTTCGCTATCATAGTGAATGTATGGAATCAGCTTCTTTTAATTACTCTAATGAAGCAACAGAACAGAAGTAGCTTCGGTACTAAGGGCAAATGTTCTTCAAAACAAGTAATAGTAAAAAATTAAGACTTACTTAGTTCTAATATTTGCACTGGGGAGGAAACGCTTTTAATATATGAAAAATAAAAATGAACAATGCGGCCCATCAAGGAAACCATCGCGCAGGTGAAGGCAGCATTCCAAACGATGAATTCCAAAATATGACCTAGCAACTTCAAAAATTCCATGCAAACGATTTTTATTATAAGGCAAAGAAAAGAATCACTCAATTATATAATCAGAAAAATATATAATCACTACATAAACCTAAGTTCTATTTGTCATCTTTTTACTAATTAAAATCGTCCTAATTAACATATATTTTATTATTTAATTAAATATTTAATAAATATTTTAAGTTATTTAAAAATCCATGTAGTATGTAACTCAAATACGCGAAACGCTTGCCATGACGTAAGCGATCTAGCCGATGGGTTGCCAATGGAACTAATACGCTTTATTCCTCAGGTAACCATATTGGCGACGAAATCGCGTGCGTTCCAACTTGTGGATACCAACCGAAAATTTCATGCACATTGGTAGAGTGCTTGTGAAATAAGAAAAAGCATGAAAACAGAACTGATGATTCAATTGACGTTAACTTTCGTTCTGTAAATAACTTTACTTTTAACAGTAACTTTCATTTTATCCGAGTGAAAATAATGCAAAATCCACTAACAGAAAACACAAAATAAAAAAAAATGCCGAAAGAAAATATTAGTAATAGCATGCACCATAAATTCAAATCTTAAGAAACCTTTTAACAGAAACGAAAGTATTCTAAATTAATAGCATGAAAAACAGAACTCATTAATCAATTGACACTAACTTTCGTTTTTTCTTTGTAAATAACTTTACTTTTAACAATTAGTTTCGCTTTGTGTGAGTAAAAATAATGCAAAATTAACACTTTGTCATATATTCAAAAGATAATTAATTCAAAAAGAATTTATGACATTGAAAATAACGACCTTCCTTTTAAATATTCAATTCAAAAATTAACTGCATGAAAGGAGAAAAATTATGGATGCATGTAATTTCATAACAATTCTAATGAGTTTTGTTTTGTTTACAAACACTGAAATCAAAACTAATTACGAAAACTGGATTAAAAACATTTAGTAAGAAACTTTAAAAATACTTATAATCTGTTTCCTTCTAGTGAAATCTTCCCTATTCATACTGTTTACCAGTCTGTTGGATACTTTGAAGATCCCATAATTTAGGAAAATGATTCAATGTTTGCCAAAACTCAGAGGGAAAAAAATACACAAAATAAACAAAAAGAAAGTGCTGAAAGATTTAGGAAAATAAATTAATTCTGGTAAACTCCCATTTGATATTAACTCACCATAGAATCAAATAGCATCTTGTGTGTATGCTAAATTGTAGACAGATAAAATTTATGATCTCATAAGCTGCCAGAATCCCTTTGGCACGTAGCTAAACCAAACCACGTGAGCGTTACCGCAATTTCTGGGTATTTCTAATATAGACTGCAACAATATCATCCAGGAAAATTTTTAACCAGATTTCTGCAGCATAAAATTCTGAAAAAATTTGCTGATTAATGTCTTTATGTTTGTCACAGAAAAGCATGTAATGCAATAAGAATGGAGTCGATCACAGTCATGTGACAAATGTAACAACGCATGTCATCGAACATTTGATTGCGCAATGTCTGACGCAGTGCTTCGATTTCACGTCCTTCATTCTCTCCCATCCTTCTTCGAGATGCGCAATAGATTTCAAAATTAAATTGGCGCTATGCATTTACCGCGCATCACGTGAGCATAAATTGACTACTTTGAATTTTGAGCGATCTTGTAGTTTTTTTGAATAAGTTCGGCCTTTTGAAAGGGGTTTAGAAAATAGAGCTGCTTTAGAGCTCAAAAAAGAGGGCGGGGCTTCCAGTCTCAAGACAATGAAACTAAAAACGTGAGAGGAAATCGAAACTATCTTTTCTATTTCCTAAACAAACAGTTCAATGAAATACAAAACTGAAATGTATAAGTTAAGTTTTTATCAAATTTATTTTAGAGATGCTGAAAATGGAATGTTCTTCAGTGTATTTTTTCACTTTTTTTATTCAATTATTCTTGTGATCCGGTTTTGTTTATGATTTTCAGGAAAAAAAATTTCGGAACCCCGAGTTGAAAAATAAATATAAACATGAAATAAAATTTAACAGTAAATTACTGGTAATTAACATTTTAAAATTACTCCAGAAATTTTAATAAAATACTTTAAGTCAAGATAATTTTATTAACTATTTTCGCTTTGATGAATCGAAAAGAAGAAAGCAGCATGAAATTTCTAGTGGCCATATTATAAACGCCAATTGTGTCGCGTTCCACAGTTTAAGCTGAAAATATTATAATGGAAATTTCACTGAAGCGGTTTTAGAAACATCACTCTAAATGCTTTTCATAGTTCGCCTAATGAAGTATATTGAATGAAAAAAATAAAATACGACTTCTTGCACTTTTACAACTCGTGACTAGTGTTGGGTGATACTGTATCAACTGATACTTTGTATCAGGAACGCAAAAGTATCAGATACACCTAAATGATACAGATCAAATGTATCAGGTACTCGGTATCAGTTCTCAGACTCGAATGATAACGATAAGTAATCGCTTCCGTCGCGTTCCTTTTAGGTCGGCTGATACGAAGTATCAACATGATACAAGTATCATATGATACAAAATATTAGATTGATACAGTTCCGGGTTGGGGATAGCTTCCCGTTTTCGGTAGAGGAATGATGATGAAGTGTATGTGGCCTTGGTTTTGAAGTCATGACGGGTGGGGGTGGAAAGGAGAGAAACAAATAAATTTCATTTTGTTTTCAAGTATTTCATCGTATATTTATATTTTAAAATATAAATATTTTCTGTTTAATTATATTTTTTAAATCGTTATATTCTGAAAATTCTATTCAGCATTTAATTTTTATGTTCAATTTAGTTTACTAATAATAATTCTGTTGTTTGAGTTACTTATTTGTTTCGAATAAAGAAATGCTTAAAGCAAAATATATTTATTTAATCATAGAAAATCCCATCAATCTTATATACTTGATAAACATTGCAATTAAAAAAATGTGTTAGAAATAATTTCATCCAGGTAATGATGAGAAATAATATATACAGGTAGTTTTAAAAAACACACATATAACAATACCCGACTGCCAACTACCCAGTTCCGTACCGACAGGAAGGGATTGGTAATTGGTTGTATCAGATACAAAAGTATCAAGTACAAGCGCGTATGAATATCAACTTGTACCTGATACAGCAAAACCTGGTGTCAACCCAACTCTACTCGTGACCCCATTTCAATGCAAAAATGTTCCACCACCCCATATACAAGAAATAATAATATAAATTAGCAATCCCAGTGAACGCATAAAGCGAGTTTGATAAAACTTTGTGCCCATCCCCTTCTAAGTAGAGCAACTAAGTTCATTTTTTCTCTCTCCCGCGAGACTTGTATAAGAAAAACACCAGACAAGGCCAATTTCTCTTCTGGTTCAATATATTTATTTAAAAACTTTAACGTAATGTTCCGAATCAAGGTCGCTTTCCTTGCTAGTTTTAGCTTACTAATACTGAAGAATTTGACAAAAGTATAGCCTGACCACGGATTCCGAGACTACCACTTTCGGACAGGCAATGAGTCATATGAGCGCATTTCCGGAGTTCTTTGTTAGATCACGCTCATAAAAATATAAACATCACCCTTCCATTCTTCACTTTCCCCCTAATTTGATGAAAATAACTCCGCCCGGCGCATGCGCAAAATCGCAGAAGGTTTCCGAATACGTTGCTGCACAATATTTACCGTCAATGATGTCACGACCCCCAAATTTCATTTCCGCGACCCCTCTTGGGATCGGAATTTATAATTTAAAAAGCCTTGGTATAAAGAAAATGCACCTCTGTATAATGTACCAGGTGTATGATAATGGCGTGTAGAGATGCTGTTGCAAAAGAATGCTTACTATAGCACTGAAAGTCGCATAAATTTATTCGCATCTACATAGCTTTCTGTCTTCTAGTATTACTACGATAAAAATAATCCAGTGGTGTCTGAGAAATCACCCAAAGGATTTGTTTATTACTTTTCAAGTGCCGAACGAAATTTCGAAAAGCAAACGCAAATGCCATTTGAAAACATACATAATGTTTGTGTTATTCAATTGTTTCCATCCTGCAATTTTTCAAAAATTATAAATTTCAGTGTCCTATAGAGCGCTGTCTTATGAAGCAGATATCAAAAAATATTCAACATATCAAACATCAAAACTAATATTCAGGGTGTATTAATGCAAATTTCAGAATAGAGCAACAGCAAATTATGAAAGCAATTTCGGCCTAATGCTGAAATGCTATAATATTTAAAGTTCGGTTTTAAACTCAAAACTACATAGAGGTTTGTTTCTATATGCATATTTAATTCATTTCCTTCTATCATCATTAATGAATAAATTCATTCATCTAATATTAACATCCATATTCATTCATCATTATTTATTTATTAATAACAAGCCTGAAATTTGCATTGAAAAAAATTTATGAACCTGCAGATGCCTGCTTTAATATCTTCACTTGTTGGTGAAAAAATTAAAAATTGGATGATACCATGAGCTGACTGACTGGTTGACACCAACAAAAGTGGCACTATATCTCAGCGATTAGTTTTTGAAATTCCGTTTATATATGGAGTAGTAAGCTCAGTGGCGTAGTATTTATTTATTTATTTGCCCACGCCAGCAGAACCTACCCAGAGGGTGTAAGGCACTGACCCGGACTGCGGGGAGTACAAAATAACACCAAAGAAGAAAGAAAAAAAAACATTACAACAAATTACAAAACATCACATCAAAACCGAATTACACTGCATGCTAAAAAGCAGCAACAAAAGCAAAAGTTCTGAACAACTAAACAGAAGACAAAGGAAGTGACAAAAAAGTTCATTGAACAACATCAAATAATGAAACAGGAAACAAAAGACAAATAAAAATATATACAAACTTAGGATATTAAACCACATTACAGCATAGGTGACAATTCAATAGAACACATTTAAAATTTTATATTCCAAGAAGAAAACACACAAACGTTTAAAAAACATTGTTATATTTTTTACAACGTTTCGTCAGTCAGAAAGCTCACAGCAAATGCAACTGGAAATCCTAAAGATTTCTTTCAGATTCACAAGTCCAAATTTATTATGAACTAAAATTTTAAACCACGCGAATTTGTTCGCGTCAGTATGTCTATTTAAATGATTTTTTTAGTGAAAATACGGTCAAAAACATAGTGGTCTGCATCACGTTGTAAACCGCATTTGCAATTTGGTGTGCTGGTTAATTTGAAACGATAGTAATGCATTAAATGCACAAGATGTTTCTATCACTCTCTAACCGCAAATATGGCTGGAAAGACGAAACAATATTATGCTTCAGAGGCCACTCACTATAGCTAAGTAAATGTCTAAGATTATCTTACAACAAAATAAAAGTATGACAAAATAAGCAAATATAAAAATCAAAAAACTTAACACGATTATGATTAATTCACGAAACAAGGAACTATCGAACCCGAGAACAAGAAGAAAAAGCGGATAAACACCGTACCTTAGTGCTTCGGTCAAGCGAGGGGTCATTCACTTGCTTCGGCAGCTTCACTATCGAGTTCCGGGCTGCCCATCGGTCAAGGGAATTGATGAGCACCAGGCAAAGGAACACGCCGGCCAGCGATGTCACGATCAGAATGCGATGTCGCGAGCACTTGCGATACGCGACGTCCATGGCTGTGACATTTCTCGCGAGTCTTTTTCACAAATTCCGTCGGAGAGCACGCGATTATTTTTATTTGCTGCTTTTTTCACCTTCTTTTTCGAAGAAAAATGTCGAATCTCACCGGAGGCGAGGACCTCACCGAAGCGAAGCAAGTGGATGGGAAACTGGTTCTGATGTCAAGGTTGAAAAAGCCTCTCTTCACAAAGGAAGTGCAAATGCATTTATTATTCTACTACTCAAAGGTAGTTGCGTAATTTTTCATTGTAGCCTACCGCACAAGTTAACGCGCGATATAATTTTTCTTTTTAAGATACTTTGTTTTTATTTAACTAACAGTTAAGTGTAAGTATTGATACTTTAAATATAACAAAGGCTTGGGTCAGTGGCGTAGCGTTAAGTGGAGTCCAGTGCATAGTGTGTTTTCTTCGCCTTATACAGCGGAGTCTCCCTATAACGAAATCGCTTGGTTCCAATTGAAAAATTCGTTATAGAGAAAATTTCGTTAGACGGAGATTAGAGATTTTTGCAGTTATTTAAGTAAATGTTCCAAACTTTTCGATAGGTGCTATAAGTTCAAATGTATTTAATTATGATTTTCAATTAAAAATGAAGTAATATATATTATAAATTTGTTAAAATTATACTAATTTTTATTGTATAAATAAAATGCTCAAAAGTTAAGACAATTCACCAATTTAGAGAATAATATGTACTAGTGTGTACTTACGTTTATTTTATTTGAAAAATTCCGTTATTTTACATTGCTTTGCATTTCGTGATGTTAAATTTTTAGAAAAATTTTCGCATTTTAAGAGTGAGTGGTTCCAGAAGCAGGCACGAGTGAGCGAATTGGTTGCACAGAAACTATCAGCTTTCTTCAAAAATGACAAAAATCGAAAAGATAAACCTCTGAAAAAATTCGTTATAGGGAGACAGCCACTTCGTTATATGGAGAATATTTTGAATGTTATTTAACATTCCGATTAAAAATTTCGTTATAGGGAGAAATTCGTTGTAGAGAGACTTCGTTGTAGGGAGACTCTACTGTATTTATATTCTTTAAAGTTTACTTCGTTATTGATCTGAGGCCGCGGTGGCCTAGTGGTAAGGTCTCGGCTTTGGGGCCGGAGGGTTCCAGGTTCGAAACCCGATTCCACTGAAGATCCGCCGTGTATGGGGCCTGTTGCACGTTAAATCATACGTAGTGGTCACACGTCCTCCCGTTGGTGTGGCGTGGAAGTTTGGAGAGGGGGGTGCCAGCTCAGGTGTCGTCCTCGTCATCTGACCGAGGTTCAAAATTACGAGGTCCGTCCCAAAATAGCCCTCGTGTTGCTTCAAAACGGGACGTTAATATAACTAAACTAAACTAAACTCGTTACTGATCTGATGGTTAGGTGTATGTGTTGATTGGTTAAACGTGGCTAGGGATTCGGGCAGTAGCGTAATAAGGATAAAGGGAGCCATAAAGCATCGAGGTTTTTCCTGCCCCTTGTCGTATTGTTTAAAGGTTACTTTGTCTTTATTTAACTGATGCTTAGGTCTATGTATATCGATTCGTTAAACGTGACAGGGGCTTTAGCCAGTGGCGTAGCAAAGGTAAATAGGACCCGAGGTATTGTGTTTTCTTTTTCTAGCTCTTGCTATATCTGCTGGTATAAAGTGAAATTAAATGTACAATTATTTTGTCTTCTCGGTGTCTCCTAAGACTGGCACCTTATGCCACTGGCTTCGACTTCCTTTAGACTCGTTAGTTTTTTTTAAGGAAAAATTCTGAATATTTATGTATTTCAATCTCTTGACATACAAATTTCTTTTAAATTCTAATTAAATGACAAGCTCTGTTTTAGAAATTTAATTTTATCTCAATTCACATAAGAGTTTAAAAGATACCTGAGATGTTTCAGTTTGTCACTGAGATTTTTATTATGTGAATTAATTGAAAAAAAATTTTTAATGGAACGACTGCCAGGAAAAAGGCCTAAAAATCTTAAAAGTTATGAATTGAGAAACTTCGGCGAAAAACAGAATGGGATTGAAATGAATTTTGAGGAAGTCCAAAGAGCACCTATGGCTGTCGTGCCAGTGAAGAAGAAGAATGACTTAATAACACCTTTTAAGGCTCAAACATTCTATAACTAAATGTTCGTGTCAGAAATGGCGGTTTTTCGAAAAGGTACTGGAGGCGCTCGCCTAGGGTCTCGAGAACCCTGGGGGAAGGGGCCTCGAAATCTATTCGATGTACATCACAGCGTTAAATCGACGGCGAATTTACGACGTTGAATAGAGGGAATAGGAGGGGCCTCAAAAAAATTTTGTGCCTGTGACGTCACATTGTCAGGGCTAAGGTGCGGGGCCCAATTGGATTTTTTTTTTCATTTTTGGGACACCAGTTCAGGTGTTCTCCCCTCAACTTTTTCGTATACCAAGGCAATATGGTGAGGTATGTGCTTAGTAGCATAGTGAAGAAAACCGTGTACGCGTCTTGAACGTCTTGCTTTGTTCCGACGGAGACCTAAATTTGATTCAAACTCGGGTTCTGATGCCAAATTTAATCTTTCTGAGTCCATCGTACTGCACGACCAAGAGAAAAGTGTAAATAGTTCTGTGATTTTTTTATTTGTTCAGGAGATATTGAACTTCGAAGTTTTCGGCATTGCCGCCATTGACTGTGCAACGCCCACCCGGGTTGCTAGGCAACCGCTATTCTTCAACATGGCTCCGATATATGCGATTAGTAAGTACATTCGAACCTGCATTTTTTCAGTGATTACCTGAACTATACTGCTGTTTATATTTGAATGGTTATTTTGCATCTCGAAATTGGTTGTTGATCTTGTTTTCACGGAGCGGAAGTCCTGGGTCATTTTAAGTACATTTGAATTAGTAAGTACATTCGAACCTGCATTTTTTCAATGATTACCTGAACTACACTGCTGTTTATATTTGAATGGTTATTTTTCATCCCGAAATTGTTTGTTGATCTTGTTTTCACGGAACGGAAGTCCTGGGTCATTTTCACTTTGCTTACAAAGATAGTTAAGCATTACTACTATTATTTTTGATATTAGAATGGCTTTCCTGGATTTCACTAATTTCTTAAGCACAAGGTGCTGTCATTTACGGAATTATTGATTTAAATTTGTACATAAACTTTGAAATGTCGCAACAAAATTCGAGCCGTAATTCTGCTTCAAATCTTAAAATGCTTAATAATCCAAGCTTGAAACCACCTACTGGTGAATTAAAACCGACAAATGCATCTGCATTGCAACCTGCGGGAAAGGAATCTGCACCTGTCATATCCCTTGACGAATTAATCGTAGAGACCAGGGATGCAAAACTTGAAAAGAATTTGTCACAGTTTTTAATGCAAAAACTTAAAGACATGAGTGATTATTTTCAAAAGAGGAATAAAGACATCCGGAAGGGAATTAGAGACGAGATTGTCACTAATTTCATTTCACCAATTGTGAAGAAGATCCATGAAAGAGAAAATAATCAAAACGCCACAATATTCGACGCAAGGCCCTTTGGCAGGGCCGGCCCGGCCCGAGGGGGTATCAAACGGTGCGAGCGCACAAGGCCCCGCGTTTCTAAGGGCCCCGCGACGCTGCCAGATTTTGCAAAACTAAAATGAATTGCATTGATTTATTTAACGAAATAAAATTTGCCGTCTAGTTTTGCCTCCCAGGACGCAATATTACATTATTTATTTAAAAATAATTTATTTGAATTGTATCCAAATTTTGCTTCTATTCTGAAATTATACTGACCTTACCAATTATCGTCGCATCTGCAGAAATATCTTTCGCAAGATTAAAAAAAAATTAAAAATTAAATTGAGATCTAGCATTAGTGCAGAACGATTGATTTGCTTAGCCATTTTTTCTATCGAATAATTTTTAACGAAAAAAACTAAATTGTGATGATATTATCAACGAATTTGCTATAAAACATATAAAAAACTAAACAAACATCACATATTGTAAACCTATTCTAGCAACGCGCATACCAAACTGCATATATGAAGCAATTACTTTTGTTATTTTATTTATTAACGTTTGTTTGTGTGATTGAAATACTAATTTTATATAAAAGTAATTTAATTATTTATCATTTTTATGCATGCCTTTCATCCTAACTGTACCAAATTGTGCAATGCAATAAATTATTTTGTTGTGCCAAATTTGTTTCAAGGTCCCGCAAGTCAAGTTTGCACCAGGCCCCGCTTTTGTTCGGGCCGGCTCTGCCCTTTGGACTAGAATAACGTACCTATATTGCTAAAATAAGGGAATTGGAGGATCATGCAGGATTTTTAAGAGGAGAACTGGCAACAAGTAACGACACAATAAAGAAAGATATTAAGGACTCCACAGGCAAACTAATGGAAGCTGTAAAGGAACTTAGGAATACTGCTGAGAAGAATAAACCCACGTATGCCACTACTCCTCAGAGTGGGCCAGTCATTGCATCTCAAGTACCACTGACAAGTCCTTCTGAATCTCACGCTGTCCTGCTTAGACCTTAGAAGGAAACATCCTCTGAGGAAAATAGAAATAAGATTGAGGATGCGTTAATTAAGAGAAACACCGCCGCCAGAATTAGCAAGATATCTAGGGTCAGCAAGGGAGGCCTTGTTATTGAGGCACCTACAGATGCAGATTTGCAGGCCCTTGAGGCAGAATTATCATGTATAGATAATATAGCGGAATCATTTGTCCTATCAAGACCAAGGAAAAGGAGGACTCAGATTATTCTATTGGGCGTGGATAAAGAGGTGGACAAGGATCGTTTACTTAAGGGACTCGCTTCCAAAAATCATCACTATGTGACACTCAAAATCGACCCCTCTTTGAAGTTTGTTTTCCCATTAAAGCTCGTAGAGGCACCAACTGTGTTTTGTCTTTATGTCCAAGAATCTACAGAAGGGTGTTTGACGAGCCGGGACTCTACTTTGAGTGGTCAAGATATGAATTTGACAACTTCTTCGGTGCAAAACAGTGCCGTCATTGCGAACGATTTGGTCATACTACGAAGGGATGTTCGAGACTAAGGGATGTTATATGTAACAGCTGCGGTTGTGATCATCCAACAGAAATATGTAAAACTGTTAGTTGCATAAATTGTTCCGAGTCGAACCAGAGGTTTGGGGACTGATTACGATATTTATCATCACTTTAACAATAAAATTGTCTGTAATATTTATTCGAGGAACAAAGCCAATCTGGTGCGGCTCACTGACTATGGGGTATCCTAGGGCTCTGCAGATTAGTGTTGATAACTCCCGGACTGCTCACAGCTCTGCTTTTGTGACCGCTGGAGACTTGAATATTGATTTTCTTTGTATACAGGATCCTTATTTATTTGAGGGGAAAGCCTTGGGTGGCTCCTCGGGTAAGTCCCATTTTGTCTCGAGAAGAGACGATTGTGTTATTTATTCTAATAATTCGAATTATAAATACTCATTTAGATGCAACACTGAAAATTCAGTTTCCATAGTGGTTTATTTTCAAAATATCCAAATTAATTTAACCTGTGTTTACTTTCAACCGCATGATGATATAGATAATTTAATATCTGAATTATCATTCTTCAAGTCTAATGATTCGTTTGAATTCATCCTCGGGGACTTTAATGCCAGATCACAAATTTGGAGTTATGGCTTTGAGGACCACTAACTTATAACTTAACAATTTATAATCAACCAGAACAGGGTCCCACTTTTGTTTCGACTAATAAATCAGGTTTCCCAGATTTAACTTTAATGTCTAGTTCATATTTTCACTATCTGGAATCTTGCTGGTCTATTCTGGTACCCCTGGTTGGGTTGGGAGACGTCACATTTCCCGTTGTTAACGTGCGGAAAAAGTGACGTCTCCCAACCCAACCGGGGGTACAAGAATAGACCCCTTGGTCAGTACTTAACATCGAGTCCTTGAGCTATCATAGGTATGTCTGTGAGCAGCTTAGTGGTGATTTTCAACATTCAAATGATTCCTTTTTTAAATCAAACTTTCTTCTGTGATTTTATAAATCTATGTTTTAAATTTTCTTACCTTCCAAAAAAATTAAGAAATGAAAGAGTTTTCTTCTTACTTAAACCAGGGAAAGACCCTTTATTGTGTCAATCTTATAGACCAATATGTCTTTTACCTACTTTGGGCAAAATCATCGAAAGATTGCTTTTGTTACAGTTTATTATATATATATAATTATATAATAAATAATAACCTTATTCATAAGCACCAGTTTGGCTTTCGTAAAATGTCAAATTGCGAAGTGGCTGTGGATATATTAATAAATAAAATTAGGGACCTCCGGACGGATAGCCACGTCGCTATGGTGTCTATTGACATCAGGGCGGCGTTCGATAGTCTGGACTGGAGGGTCCTTTTTCCCTATGTGAGAAATATAACATTCATCATTGTTTTCTCCTTTTTATAAATAATTATTTAAATAATAGAACTGTTACTTTTAGAGAAAATTTAGTTAATATTACCGATAGGGTTCTCCAGGGTTGTCCCCAAGATTCTGTTCTGACGCCCCACATATGGAATTTTTACTTTAATGAAGTATTATTTTTAAATAACGAATCTTTGTACCTACAGGCCTACGCAGATGACTTGATTTTTAATTATGAATGCCAATTCTAGGGAAAAATTAGAGAATTCCGTAACCATAGCTTTAGCAGTTCTGAACAATAAGCTAAGAGAACTCGAACTTAATATGTCAACAGAAAAGATAATGGCAATAGTCTTTAGGGGCAACCAAAATAAAAATGAACAAAGGAAAGGGCTTTCGTTATTTAAACGCCGTCCAATATTTAAGCTAGAGAATGAAACATAATAATCGATAATCATTTGGGAATAATAATCGATAATCAACTAGCTTGGTCCCCACATATTCTAAATCTACATAAAAAGATATACGAACTGGAAATTTTAATATCATAATTGATACTAAGCGGGAGACAAATATAAAATTACTAAAAGAATGTATAACATTGCTATAGAAAAAGTTCTTTTCTACGGCGCTGCCGTTTGGGCGGGACATCTAACAAAACAGCAAATAATTAGATTGCATACTATCCAATGAGTTATACTAGTTAAAATTTCCAAAAGTTATCGAACCTGTCCAACTAATGCACTTAATGCTTTTCTGGGCATACCTCCCCATATCGCTGCCAAAAATCTTTACATTGAATTTCATATTTGGTATAAAATATCTAGTGGATTTGAATCTATTCTTGATACAACTAATTTAGATTATGACATTAAAATTAGCAAGATTCCAATTGATAATAAAATAATTGAACTGCCTGCGTCTATTAATAACCCGGATTTCGATGGCTCCGGGATTGATGGTATTGTTGGGACCGCGGAGTACATCTTTGAAAAAAACAATCTTATTAAACATTTTGGTTTCAAGTTGTCTCAATACAACTCCGTTTTCCAGGCCGAGCTGGCGACAATTAATTTTGCGGCCGCCTGGGCCTTGGAGAAGGGTGTTAAAATTAATATTTTCACAGATAGTTTTTCTTCAATTAAAGCTCTCAAAAAAAGCAAATGCAATTCAAATTATATTAGTCAAGTTAAAAGAAACATGCTTATAGCAATTGGGTCGGTCGGCTTGTCCTGGATGAAGGCACACGCCGATAACCCAGGTAACGAGCTGGCCGATCAACATGCTAAATTAGCTACCAAAGTTGGTGAAAATTTGGATATCCCAACTCCATATTCTTTTCTGAAAAGTCGTCTAAAGCATTTCGCATAAAAAAAATGGCAGCGATATTGGGATGACTCTGGCACAGGAGTCCGAGTGCGGGAGTATGTTCCCCAAGTTAATTTTAATCTATTAACTCATTACATTAATACTTTATGTCTCCTGGCATGGTCCGTTTCCTCAATACTTAAAACGCTTTCACAAATTAAATAATTCTATATACATCTGCAGGGGTCTGGAGTATGCAGACCACTTCGCATTTGACTCTATTCATGCTAAATCTTTTGAGCTCACCCGACCCTCTATTGTTAATAAACCATTTTGGTTCGATGAAGTTCTGAAAACCCTGATTCATTAGCTAAGCTCAAAAACATTTGTAATATTTCAAAAGGTATTTGTGATGAAATTAGGGCGGCAGGAGTGGGATAGGTCCTCTGTATATATATTTTTCTTTTTTCCCTTCTTTATGGTAGTATTGTGCAGATTTTCGTATCCATAACATTTATTTATGAATTGATTGTATTTACGGTACTTGTCGAATGTCGCCAATTGTGAACCAAACGCGAGTCAAGTCGCCAAGCGAAGCGATTTGGCGCAAATGTCGCCAAGTGAACCAAACGCGAGTCAAGTCGCCAAGCGAAGCGATTTGGCGCAAATGTCGCCAACTGTGAACCAAACGCGAGCCAAGTCGCCAAGAAAATGGTTGTAAGAAATTTGGCGGAATTCTACATTATTTGGCGATTTTTCGCTTGCGCCCGGCTAACGGAAAAGTACCGTATTTACTTATTTTTTAATTGTTTTTCTCTTATTTTATATGTTATACTTTTCGGTCTCAGTCTCTGGTAGTTTTGGCTCTTACATCTTGCTAATTTATGGATCCATGTTGTTTTGCTTTTACTTTGTCATTACGTAAACACATAGGCTGAAGATATATTGCACTAAAGGGGCATATGTTCTTGAGTGTGTTTATTGTTGTGTTTTGTGTGCGTGTGTGTTTTAATTGCACTTTTTCCAGTCTTTGTTCGTGTCCCCGGCATGGGACAATTTGTAATTTTCATATATTATTATTTTTTTCCCTTGACTGTAAAAATCTACCTACATTCTGTAAACAAGTTCCGCCCATGTTGGCGTTGATTGTAAGCTTTTAGGAATTTAAAATAAATACTGGTGAATTGGTTCTCTCTCCGGCGGCCTTACAGGCTTTACACCCTTTCGGGTAGGCGGGTCGCCGTGAGGTATGCCAATCCTTCTAGGTCTTCGCGTTTTTGTGTTATCGTGTCGGACGTACAGGCTTTCCGTAGACGGATTTCTCCAAAATTCGATAGAAAACTAGGATTTTGGTGTTATGGGAACATGCCAAATTTCGTGCATCTGGCTAGTAGCTTTTTTCTGTTATGACGCTCACAGGTGGACAGACAGATAGATATAATTGCAAAAATGTCTTTTTCAGACTCCGGGAGGTATAAAACGTAGAGATTCATGAAACTCTCGAGCTGGGATTTCTTGACGATTACAACGTATAAGAGAAATTAAAAATGAATAAATAAATAGCTTTTAGATTTTTAAATTCCATTCTACGTTTTCTGGTTATGGAGCCCAGGGAACTTAACCTTCGTAGCTCTCCCTAGTTACACCACTGAACTGAGTGGATGGTATTCTGTCGCGGGGCCCAATTGGGAGTAATCTGCCCAATCGGCTAAAGGATGCCCTAATTGTCAAAACCCGCCACTGCGTATCAGACACGTCTTTGTTTGTCTATGTTGGAAATCTGAAGTAGTTCGTTTTGTTTTAAATGTAACCCATTTTTCAGTTTCATTGATGCACTGACTGATTGACTGAGGCAGATTGTGTGCATGATACTTTGAAGTATTATTCTCTTGTTTATCTGCTCGGCGCAGTGGAGAATCCCGAGAGGGGACTATCGGGCTGCCGGCGCCGGCCGGGGGGGGGGGGGCGGGGGGGGGGGTGGGGTGGTGGGGGGGTTTTTTTTTTTTTTTTCTTTCTTAATCTCCCTTTAAAAAATTCACAACATTCCTTCCTGGCTTTTGACAGGCTCGAAAATTTCCCCACTTTTGTAGTCATTCCACTCGTATTTGTAACATTGACGCGGTCAAAAACATGTTTTTGCTGGTTATATCATTGTGTTTTTTATTAAATTATCGAAAATATTGTAGTGTTCTTTACTCACCTGACAATAAGAATCATAAAGTATGTAAAGTTCAAGTGGTTTGGTTTACATAAGCCATAAGGTTCGACATTCGTCACGAAAATTTTTTTTAAACCTCAGCCCCGATCGAAATCCTAGATTCGCCACTGGCTCGGCGTCAATATATAGCTTCATCATATTTGAACATCAGTGTTACAATACAAAGTCATAAATATATCTTAATCATATTTATGCGCTAAATCTAAAAGTGCGATTCATTTTGACGCCTGTTGTTACTGTTCTCAATGCCTATTGTGGCGATACGGCGGGTACGAGGGGAGCAGTTGCCTTCCTCTTTTTGCCGAAAAAATTAAATTTTTATTTCATTTTAGCTACCTAAAACTAGGAATTATACAAAACAATAGTGTCCTGAAAAGCTAGCTAATTTTGTAACTAAATTTTTAAATTTGTTGTATACCCCCGTATACTCCGGGGTACTTTTAGCTATTTAAAATTTTTTTGCGCCGGCCGCCGCGGGGGCCCGGGGAGGGGGGGGGGCGGGGCAGGGCAAGCCAGTGGTAGAGCGGCTCAAGGTATGGTTTCTTAAACTTTTTCCTTCTGTGGTCCCTTCTCCGAGAGCGAAAATTTTCGTGACTTTGAGATCGTAAAATAAACAAGAAGATGAAACATTAATTAAAAACAAATTGAAAAAAATTAAATTTAAAATAGTTATTCACTAAATTTGATTAAATGGATTAAGTTAGGATGTTTCTTAAGTATTTGTGCTTGTATATAGTGAAGAATATGGAAGAAGATGGCGGCGTGAAAGTTCTCTCGACTAATCAGTATTCTACGGAAGACTGGAAAGATGAACTTCGCCAGACAGAAGAAAGGTCGCTTGAGCGAAGCATGTTGTCCTCTTCGCGATGTCGTTACGGATCGTGCAAAATTAGCTGAGGGTCAGTTCTTTTTCCCTCAAACCTTTTAACCAGTGCAGCGACGTAGCGTCCAGGAGGCAAGAGGAGAAACAGATGCCTCGGACAGTGGCGGCGAATCAGAGGGGCGAGGGGGGGGCATACGTCCCCCCTCACTTTTTGAAGAGAAAATTATATTTTTATTTCATTTCAGATGCCTAAAACTAGGGATTATAAAGAAATAGCAAAAACTTGCTGGCTAATTTTGTAACTAAATTTTAAAATTTTGTTGTCAACTCCCTATACTTCGGGGTACTTTCAGGCTTTTATAAATTTTTTGTCACCCCCCCACCACCACCACCACCACTTTTGCCATCCAATTGCAGCCACTGGCCCCAGGTGCCAGGGAGACAAACTATCAACCTCCTGACTGCGTAATTTTTTAAATCACTATTTAGATGCAACGTTTGCAAACGTGTTCGAATACCATTGATCCAAGCGAGTTGTTATTTATATGCAAGGCTTTATTAGTTTAATATTGTTACAAAGCTATAAAGTCGTTTCCCTGAGATGCTAGATTTGGCGACCATTTTGGCGACTTGGCGGAAAAGTTGGCGACTTTGGCGACAAAGGGAACTTTCTAGAAGGACCTCAAACTTTCCACCTATTTCTATTGGTTTCAAGAACTTTCTAGAGATTACGTCACTTCCTACGTAATGAAGTCACTTCCTGTTGAAAAGTATAAAGGCAAGCTCTCAAGCCAAGAAGAGTCAGTTGGATCTTGATCTGCAAGCAAGCTGGTGAGCTAATAGGAAACCTTTGAGCGCTGTGTTGAGATTTAACGGCAATCTCTGTTGTGAATTTTTACAAGCGCTGTTTTAATACTTGTGTTACGTTCCTTCGCTTAGAATACCTGTAAAATAAAGAGCTTTATTTTTGTAATCCTGCTTACTGGACTGCATTCACGTACACCCACAAGACGATTTTGTCACAGTATGATCCAACGTTATAAATGCACTAAGTAAACACATTAGCCTGTGAAAATCGCAGGATGCAGCAGAAAATAGACTTGCTTCCAATCTGAGGAAATCACGGGATACGCAGTCAGAGAGTTAATGCGTTTTTGTCACTTTTTAAAGTAAAATAGGATGATGGTGAGGGGAAAAAATATCCTACCTCGAGTGCCATTTTCACTTGCTAAGCGATTGATGACATCTCGGAGCGAAAAAATATATTATTCCCAGAGCGCCCTCGCTACGCCACTGAACCAGCGAGAGTGTTTCCCCTTCGACTTTCTGGTATGCTTACACATTGTAGGGAATTTTGTGTTCAGTTTCGTTGCACAGTGGAGAGAATCGAGTAGCCATTTTAGACCTGGATTTGTTTGGTCCAAAATTTGATTTAGATCTACACTTTTAGTATCAAGACCACGTATCAACTTTCATTTACCTTTGCTTGTTATTCAGGAATGGCGCTAGAGTTTGTCCCACGGGGGGGGGGGCGATTTGCCCGACAGGGGGACACGGTCTCCCCGACAAGGGGGCACGACCTGCTGTATGGGGCGACGAATCCAATGAAATTGGTCTCAAATTTTTGCCAGATTATGATTTATCAACTACATTTGAATACCCCGTACAAAAATTTTCCCGATGGGGGGAGGCACAGCATCCCCGGTCCCCCCTCTGGCGCCACCCCTGTTGTTATGTTTTTCAGTGATCGTGTTTACATGCACACGAACAGAAAAATAGACAGTCTACTCATTAACGGTTTTAGTCCAAAATCAGACACAGCTCTGCAATTCGGATATAAACATCATTAGGGGGCCCAAATAACGCCTACGGTCCTAATATCACTTACTAGCCCAGTTAATAAAGATCCAAAATTCGTCAATTTCGGAAAAAATTAGCGTACAGCTGAATTTTACCCCATTGATAGACCCCTACCAGAGGAGCATTTTAACAAAAGTCCCCAAAAATCCCCCTTGTGCTTTCCCCCCAGCCCCCCCTCAAAGGTCCAAAATGGCAATGTTTACAAAATAGCCAGTATCTCTGATTCTAATTATCGGATCAAGTTCATCTTCGTACTGTTTTGTTTGTTATTAAATGGGCTACAAGAAAGGTGCAATTCATATTTACTTAACACCTAATAGTTTTTAGACATTTAGGAAAATAGGTGACAAAAAGTAGATTTTTTACTTCAAAACTTTTGATTTTTGCTCTCTATTTTTTATATGTAGTATTATGTAAAAATCCTTCCTATAAAAATTATAGCCTAAAATTTTTTGAATCTACCAATATAAAGTTTTATTCATTTATGTGCGATTCTAACGCAGCGGGAGGGGGAAGGAAGCAAGAGGGTTCGGAGTGCCACGCGGTTGCCCAGTCACCTCGACCAGTGGTTTGAAAAAAACATTAAATCGTATAGTTTTGAAAATTGGTACACATGTTCGTGAGGGCCTCCCGTTCAGCATACTAAAAGTCCCCGGTCCTGGGGGGCGGAGCTCGCCCCGCCATCTTGGACTTCATGCCTTTTTTTAGTTTTTCTTTAATCTCTCGAAAGCTATTCACATTTCTAATTACACATGATACAACAAATTAAAGAGCGTAAAATTCCCTACAAATACATGCTTTTGTTGTTCTTCTAGCTTTAACAGTTAGAATAGTTTTCGAGATATTCAAGAAAAACCGAAAGGGTTGGGATGAAATCCAAGATGGCGGCAAACTTTGAGATCTATTATCTCGGAAACTGTTGGAACAATTTTTAAACAAATTACACATGAATTAGCCCTTTTATTAAAATAATGGCTTAAGTGAGCGATATTTGGGCCCTACCACCTTAAAAATACAGTATACTCTCTATTACCCGTACTCATTCCGGACTCACAAAAAAAATTTAAAGAGAAACATTTTCACGCTTATCATGCATGTAAAATCGATGTTGATGTTCCATTGTTAGATTCATTCCGTGAAACTAGTGAGCCGTGACGGCGGAGGCTAAAGAATAGATTTTTTTTCTTCCTCCACATGCAATCTTTACCGGTTCAACCCCTAATGAATCATCTACTTCCTGCTAGCTCATTTCTCGTACGAACACGCTTCTCCATGACAGGTCATTCTTTAACTTCTTAGTCTTCTCTCACTTTCGCACGTGTTCCTTTAGTTTTTTCGTCTTGTTTATCGTTAGTGTAGCGTGAAATTTTTTATTGGTAAAAATGGGTGGTGTGAAACGAAACGGTTTAAATGTTAAACAAAAATTAGAAATCCTTCAAAAATTTGATAATGGAGAATCAGCTAACACTGATGCATAAGATGTACTAAATGAGGGAAATACAATTTCTCATTCTGCTGCTCTACAACCTGTGGAAACTTTGTTAAATTATATGGGACAAAGAGGTTTTGATTACGGTGATATTAATGCGGTTCGTAAAATATGTGTCCACATACGACAAGAGATGAACAAACAGCAGAAGCAAAGACGCATTACAGATTTTTTTAAAGAAGTAAATGTTAAATGGAAAATTCCTAGTTTGATGTTATACAGCTTGCAAATGTAAGTAATTTTTATATTTTTGCACTGATGTTGATTTTCTCTTTAATAGAAAGGAGTTTTTGGATTATCCGTGTTTTTTTATTGTCCGTGCTATCCCTCCCAGTGATTAACCCGGATAATCGGGAGTGCACTGTACCATAAAATTAGCACCATAAAATTCGTCCTTCTGCCTTATT
This sequence comes from Araneus ventricosus, assembly GCA_013235015.1. Taxonomy (NCBI): domain Eukaryota; kingdom Metazoa; phylum Arthropoda; class Arachnida; order Araneae; family Araneidae; genus Araneus; species Araneus ventricosus. The sequence continues at coordinate 50,580 of BGPR01000557.1, read as the reverse complement.
GCGTATTTAAGTTGTGGAGTAGACAGATGGACAGCAGTCAATTTGTTGACAGATTTGGTAAAAAATGGGATACAGTGAAAAAACCATAAGCTAAATTCCATACTGGGGAGAGCTGGCGCATTTGGGCCGTGACCTAGATCGGACCTTAATCATAACCTCAATTCTATTAAATATTTAGACCCGTAAAATAGGCAATTTATACTGCTTCGATGTAAACCTAGTTTGTGGAATAATTTTTTAGAGAAAACGTTGCGTGGCTGCAGGTAGAGAACAAGTGTTTACATTTAGATACCATCAGTTAAATATTTTAACAAAAGACTAATAGTCCGTGTGCTGTTTTAATGTAAGTAGCAGAATATGATATTATATCCTCACATAGGAAACGTGTATGACTACAATTTACAATAATAATTTTATTAAAATAATTTAAAGATAAAGTTAGCAGACATGACACAGGCTTGGAACAAAAAAAGCTGAACTTCATAAATGCGGAGTCGTACCAAATGTAAACACCAAGAAGCAAAATAAGTATGATTAAGTGAACAATAAATGAATAAATTTATACAAAAAGTGATTGAGATATTAAAAATATTGTCAAATTATTATTTAAAAGAAAATTAATTTGTGAAAAATGAGTTCCGTATAAAGTTTTGTTAAAATAAATCTATGGTAAAAATTATCTCACTACAAAATATGGCCATGTAAAAACTCTTTTTGATTCTACATAATTCGTAAGACTTTTGTTTCTCATTTTTTGAGCTAACAGTTCAAGTTTTCTTTTATGCTCCAGTCTGCTATTTTTCTCCATTTTCTAAATTTTGCTCTCTTTCTTTGATTTTTTTTTAAATTTTTTTCTCATAGCTATTTTCGTACTATCAAGTTCCTCCTAGTGCCATTTGCCTGATAACCTTAAATTTTTGCATGTTACTATCAATAGCGTCGCGCAAAAAAAATCTTTTTTTCTACAATATTCAAAAGCAGACTGCTTTTTGCTCATCATTTTGTATTTAACACTCTAATATGAAGAATATGTTTCAATATACATTCTTCCTGATCTTTTATTTATCAAATCTGACATTTTGAATGTGCACACGGCGCAGTTTTAGTTTGCGTGCTATTCACGTCTTTTGTGAGCGCACCCCCCTTCCCCAATGCATTACCAAAACTTTTAATGCAAATTTACATCGATCCCAAGAATGACAAAATTCGTTGCCGAAAACGCTGCAATCCGCGTTTCCGCACTAATGTGTCATGTCTGTGCTTATAGACAAACGTTAAGGAACGAAAAAAAAAAAAATGAAACGAAATAACTAACAAAAATGAAGAAACGAATGTTATAAAGAACGGGAACATAAAACGGCTTCCTTCACGGAGAGTTAACGATCTTTTTTTTTTTCACGAAATTCGGATCGGAAGAAATTCGTGGAAGATTTTCTTTCATCCAATCAGAATTCGGAATGAATTCTGATTGGATGGAACGAAAGACGATTGGACGAAAGAAAAGAATACAACCTTCAGGCATTCCTCCCAATGCTAAACTTTGACCCCAAAGCGCTGGCAAAACATCGATACATAACTCGGACGCTGAGCTGCTTTCGGCAGGATTACGCAATATCTTATGAATTCGAAACTCTTTCGCTTTAGAGCCATACGCAAAATTTTCACATGGCGCACAGTTTTTGTTTGCATGAGCGAATCCCCCCCTCCCAACACATTAACAAAAATTTTAATGCAGATTTGCATCGATCCCAAGAATGATTAAATTCGATGCCGAAAAAGCGGAAATCCGCGTTTCCGCAGAAATGTGTCAGGTCTGAGTTAGATAATTTTTTTTTTCTTGCTGTCCAGAAGTTGTTTAGATTGGACCAGCGGCGAATCTAGGATTCGGGTCTGGGGGGGCTGAGGGCATAAAAATTTTGTATCGTCGTGACGAATGTCAAACCTCAAGGCTAAAGTAAACCAAAACTGTTTAACTTTATAGACTTTACTCACCTGACAATAAGAATTATAAAGAACAATACAATATTTTCGATAATTTAATAAAAATTACAATGAAATAACTAGCCAAAAAATGTCTCCGACAGCGTCAAAACTACAAATACAAGGGGAATGACTACAAAAGTAGGAAAATATTTTCGAGCCTGTCCAAGCCAGAAAGCAATGTTGAAACGTTTTTATTATTTTTTTAAAGAGGGAAATTACGAAAAAACAGTTGCAATGATGTTAAATAAAATCAAGAATTCTGGCCTGGCTCTGGGGGGGGGGGGGGGGGGGGGCGGTAGCCCCCCCCCCCCCCCCCCTGGATTCGCCACTGGATTGGACCACAAACAGTTGCCTGAATTGGACTGGCCAAATCAATGGGTCTACTGTCTCGAGCTGGGGGAATGATTCAGAAAGCAGTTATAATAATTATTTTCCCTCTTAGACTGGAAGTGGAATAAGTCAAAGCAAAAAAAAAAACACAACAAAGGGATATTAAAAACAACAAATCTTGGTTCAAAAAGAACAGAAACTAAGGCTACGTGGTTTGGTATCATATTTGGAAGGAAGCAAGGGAAGAAGAAATGATATAGTGCATATAGATGTCATATTTGAATTGATACAGTGTGTGCTTATTTGAATTTGAGATTCAAAAAATATTTTTGCCCTAACAGTGCAAGAAAATTGGAACGTTCTGTATCTTCAAAAAATCAAATTTTCAATTTTAGCCTCAAAAAATAAAGGATTTTTCGCTGATTCCGGTAGTATAATATGTATATGTTTGAAATGACACAAGACAATAATTAATATTTTAAAATGCATACAAACATAAACAAAGGTTGTTTGTCTGCAAATTTGTTTTTGCAGTTTTTTCAAAACATGTTTTTCCAAATTTAGGTACGCATAGAAAAAATTCTTTTCATGGCATGTGTATGAAATTGTTTTATCATAATTCTTATAACCATTATGCAACTTTTAAGCCTTGTTTTATACAGTTCTCAGTAATAATATAATTTTAAGGTGATATTTTTAATAAAAAGTTATCACCATATTTTTGAGACTTTCTAGTTATATGATATTCAGTTTTTTTAAAATTTATTTTAAATGTACTAAAATGAAAATAAGTTCACTGTAATTATTCAGTTTTTATTCAAATAATGTGCTAATTTTGGAGTGATTTTAGACAGAATTGTTTTTCCTGCGAGTACCAATGTGAAGCTGTTTGCTATCAGAGCACATCTTCAACTTGCTATTAAAAACAAATACTTTAAGATACAAGTATTTTTAAGCTGTTTTGTATTCAAAACATAACATTCTATATGCTCTATATTTTAATTAAGATATTATTTTTACATGGAAAAAATGCCCTTTGTTCGCAACTGAAATTTCGACAGTTTGTGTTGTCGAGAACGTAAGAAATGAGTGCTCCAATTTGGGAAACCAGTTTTTTTATTTGGACCGATGACACAATTTTAATAACTTTTATTCCCCCTAATTTAAAGTGTATTTCTGAAAAAGGTAAATAAATTATTTAAGAAATTCTACTCTTCTTTTTATTGCAGATACTTCTCCATCACTGTACATTAAAAAATGTTTGTGTGGTCCAAAAACTTTGCGAGTTATCTGGTTCACGTGCACACGGACTTCTCGTAGACGAATTTCGTTCAAAATTTGATAGAAATCTGCAGTTTTAATGCCAAGACAGCATACCAAATTTCATTCGTCTAGTTTATTCCGTTTTTATGTTATCCTGTTCGCAGACCAGCAGACAGATATACAGGCAGACATAAATCCAAAAAATATTTTCTTCGGATTCTGAGAAATTTAAAACGTGGATATTCAACTAATATCGAAATCAAATTTTTGGAAGATTACAACACTTTCTTTTCATATACTTTGCATGCGTAGAAGTAGAAAAGCATTTCAGAATTTGTATCAATGGCGAATTTGGGATTTGGAACTGAGGGAGGCTGAGATCATAAAAAATTTTGTATCGTTGTGACACATGTCAAACCTCGTGGTTCATGTAAACCAAAACACTTCAACTTTACAGTCTTTACTCACCTGACATTAAGAATCATAAAGAACACTACATTACTTTCGATAATTTAATAAAAAAACACAATGAAATAACTAGCAAAAAAAATGTTTCCGACCGCATCAATGCTACAAGTACGAGTGGAATGACTACAAAATTAGGAAAATTTTCGAGGCCAGGAAGCAATGTTGTCACTTGTTTTTAAGAAAGAGGGGAGATTGAGAACAATTAAATAAAAGCAAGAATTTTGGATTAGCTCTGGGGGGACTGCAGCCCCTGGATTCGCCCCACTGATCTGTATAATATATATATATATATTAAAAACTTACGAACGTTCTGCAACTTAGCACTTGGTACTACAGTAAAACCTGTCTAGAATGATGTTGTAGGGGCCTAGAAAATATATTGTTATAGACAGGTTTCACTGTATTTGTTTAAAACATGCACCAGAAGATTCACATGTTAGGTAGATTCCTTATAGGAATACTACCTGTTAACTATAATGACACGACTTAGAGAAAATTTGTGCAGATCTTAACAGAGGGATATGTTTTAGGGAAGTTGAAACTCTCGGCCGAGATCATAAATGGACTATCCAGTGGTAATGGAAATTTTCATTTCCCTGTAACTCTCTTACAATTGAGGAAAGAAAGATAATTCAAATTAAGCAAATTATCGTCTTGTTTTAAAAATAACCTTCGTACTGAAAGTTTTTCTGTATCTATAATTCCTTAGAAGTTACGGCTGACTTTCAACCCCTATTTCGAATGCCTTTCAACCTATCCATGTGAAAACTTACTAAAAATCTCTCATCAGTTGCATTCTCTTCCATCCTCGTAACTCCAACCCTTGTGAAATTAGAATAAGAAATGATGGAGGGAAAAAAATGTTCTTTTCCTTATATCTCCAGACAAAAGGAATCTACCATCGCCTTTCGGCTTGCTGGCAGGAATTTTTAGAGAAAAGATTTTATAGTCGGGTATAATAGTTGGTCAACTTTACTATACAAACCTGAACAAAATCAGTATCTTTCTAAACACTTAATTCTTAATTAGGAAAGAAGATAATAATTTATACGATAAATGTGTAATTTTTATATTGAAAATAAGTTAATAGCAAATATGAATTGAAAATGGATGTATTTCTGATAGTTCAGAATCAATCTAAGATTTGGAAGGTGTGACATTAGCTGTGTTATTATGAGATTCGAAACAGTAGCTTTGAAACGACAGAGTTCCATCTATCTTTATCTCTAATACAAATAAAGACGAATGTCTGTCTGTCGGCGGTGTACAGAACAGACCGTAGAACATAGAGCTACCAAATTTGGCACAGATATACTTTGGATGCTGAAGATGTGTGTGCACCTCAGAGCCGTTTTTTAAAAATTTTGATTCAAAATTAAACTATTTAAAAATTAAACCAAATTTCGTCGATTTTTGCCAATAACTTCTGAATGAATTGATCAAAAAAAAATTTGTAATTTTAAAGAGCAAAAAATTATCTTTCCAATGATACCAGATTTATTATTGCAAAAGATTTTATCTATTTTTTATAAATTTTTAAAGTCATCGGAATTTTAAGGTCGCTGGTTGCGAGAGTAGAAATTGAGGTAGGGGAGGCGGGGCGTATTAGCTGTAATGGCCGCGAGTATCTTCAAAACAAAATTATTATTGCTGCAATCGCTTTGGCAGTACATATACTAAAATTCAGGGATGAGATCGGCAAAAAAGCAAAAAGACTGAAATCATACGCGAGCAAAACATTTGTACCATAATTTATACGCGAAAGATGTTTTAAGAAGTAAAACATCAGAACACGCAACATGATGAAAATATTACACTATAATAATTAATAACTTAATTATTTATAATTCAGTATTCATAAATAAAAAAAGAATATTAAATTATTATTAAATCATTCACATTAAAAGTTAACAAACAAGTTTAACACATCATCAGATGCATCAGAAAATACAAAATTAGACATTAAAACATATTTACCACCTGTTCATCACTGAGATTCAACATACACCCAACAGAAGTCTGAGAAGAATTATATTTAATAGACTTTTGATAAAAGTTAGCTCTAAAAATAAGGACAAATAATTTCTTTTACTTCATGCAATTATGTAAAGTGTATTAGCTCTTTATAAATTATAATAATGTATCATATACTGATTTCTGTTTTATTTCTTTTATTTTTATAAATTTTTGCAAAAGTAACAGCACAATGATTTTGCACCTTATAAAGCAAGAGGGGTCGAGATATTGTACAGTTACAATGACAGATTAATTTAGCATTATTGTTATTTGAAACATTTCCTTAATTGTTAAAGAAATGGTTTTCTTTCGTTTTTTTTTATATTTGTACAGCTTTTGTTGGTAACAGATCTCCATTAACACGCTTCACCCCTTGTTTTGGAGGGCTCATATCTTTGACAGATTTTTCTTCAATAAAGGATGTGTTTGAATCCTCTGCAAGTTTATTTTCAGTAGAGGCTAAAGTTTTTGCACAGTCTTCATTAGTATCTCTCTGTTTAATTACTGGCATAGTTGTTGGGACTCCACTATCTCTAGAATGCCTAGGTAAATCATGTTTCATTTTTTTATTTATTTATGTCTTATTCTCTGCTTTTTTGTTGCATTTGCACACAGCTTTTTAGCAGCCTCTTTTGACAGGAGTTTCTTTTTTTATGTAGTTTATTTAATTTTTTTTTTATTATTATTTTTTATTTCTTCATCTTGGTACGCCCTACAACTTGACCTTAAGTTTCCAACTAAATTTTTTTTCAACATGTTCAAGCAAAAAAATCTTTTTTTTTTTTTTTTGCAATATGCTGCCACAGAGGTTTTGTTTTCTGCAAAAAGGTGGTATTTAATACTTTGAATGGCACTGAATGTTGGAATGTTCACCCTTGTAGAGCTTGCCGATATAATGTTGATTCGTCAGTAGAAGATGAATCAGCTAGTTTCCTAGCCGGCGGAGTTAAGCCGCACGGTCAAGCATATTTCCCAGAATTTTCTTTCGAAAACGGAAGATAGGAAGGTTTCTTTTCTTTGTGTGAAAGCGGAATTTTCAGAAGAAAAAGCAAATTTTTGCGGTGGTAAAAAAAAAAAAATATATATATATAATAATAATAATAATAAAAAAAAAAAAAACCGCGGAATTTTGAGAGAGAAAAAATACAAAAAAGCGGAATTTCTTCAAAATACCAAAAAAAGCGGAAATTCGCGAAAAAGCGGAAGAATCTCATACCTGAAAATTGGAACAATACAGAGAAGATTAGCATGGCCCCTTTGCAAGGATGGCACACAAAATGGGGAAGCATTTCACATTTTTAACACAGATCTCAGAAATGCGCTTAAGCTCCCAACCTTAAAGAGTTTATTCTAAAATTAGCCAAAAAAATTCTTTGAAAATCTCCCAAATATTAAGAATCACTTCATGTAAATTGTAAGCACCCCAGATCAATTTATATAAATAAATCCTCTTTTTTCAGCATTCTTTGCCCAACCCCCTTTTTTTCCCTATACTCCATGACAACTGCTTCAAAAGTTTCCTCCCACGGACTGGATAGCGCAGGCGGTTATACATGTTTCTCCCACCCCTTCAGTTCTGGCAAACAAAATTTTGAGTAATATGCATGTCCACAGAGAAAAGGTTGAATTAAAGATGCATATTTTCAAAAAAATTTCAATTATTATTCTATATAAGCATATAATTGTCTTTAACTTTTTCTACAAATGTAGACAGCAAACACTTTGTAACTTTCTCACGATTACTCCCTCTCCCATACATATATTAGTGAATAACATTGGTAAAAGCCTCTTACACGAGTTGAAATAGTAAAGAATATAATGTTAAAATGAATGATGAATTATCAAACTACTAAACACTGGAAATGTACAAAATACAACAGCGAACTGAAATAAACAAAGAAATTAGTGAACACTTATTTATTATAGCAAGTAATACATCTTCATGAAAATAAAATAATATTTGAAAAATAAAGATAAATCTATATAGTCCTTGACTTCAAACTACATCATAAATTATGTTAAAAGAAATGCACTGATGGAATGTTCCAAATCAGTCTTGTATAAATATATAAATTCTGAACTCTTGATAAAATTGAATAAAAGGAATGCTGATTTCAGAGCACAATTCAAGGATTTTCACGCATAAATTTAAAAAAACAGCAATAACTTATTTTAGTGAACAATATGACAATGACTAGTATTTATATGCATAATTACTTTAACAATAATGGTCGCCATATCCATTTATAAATAACAAAGGACTAGAAATTGTGCAATTTTATAAACCATGACTAGAAAGCTTAAATAAAATGAGATAGTATAAATACCTCATAAATACAAGATATTTATGCTGCATATAATAAGATCCAGATAAAAATTTAACATGCATTTCACTCGAATAAACATTTTAAATAAATGAATTTGTAACTAGAGTCTTGTAAATGCGAAGTTGAATAACAAAAAAAGTATACATAAATTTCTTGAATACTCTTACAAATTTATAAATGTTTAGTCCCCCAGCAGATTCAAACTAGCCAATTCTTTTGACACTTTTCCTTCATCCGAAATGCCAGGTAACAGAAGCTCGTCGTCCGATCTCGATTCAGGAAGGGCTTCCTCGGCCATGACCAGGGGTTCACTGTCTTCTTCCTCCTCCTCTTCATCGTCATGGTAAGTCGGGGGCAATGACGCACCAGAATACTGGAACGTGGTTTGTGGCAAGTCCAGTTCGATAGGGAAAACATTGGTCTCTTGCATTTCTTTAAAGCAGCGTTCATTGTAACTCGCCAATGCTGTTAATAGTCGATTCATCTGAAAGACTATATCTTGAACTGGAAATAGCAATGATTATATATAAATTTCAATTCGTCATATTATTTCTATTACAAAAGCATGAATATCATATCGAGAAAGAAAAAAAATGGAAATATTCTTCGCTTAAGTAGGCTTTTAAAAATAATAATATAACTTGAAATAAATGAGCCAGAATTTATTAAGGTATAGATTTTGTTCAAAATAAATCAATCAAAGATTTTCTCTTCAATAAATAAAAAATCCTGCACATCAGTTATATTTAGAAGTTAGTTAAAGTATATACGAATTAAACGTCTTATGTAAATGCAAACAAAAGGTATGCATTTGGAGATAATACAGGAATTTTGGGATAGAAAAAGTACTTATAAATGTTTACAAACTCGTGTACATAGAAATAAATTATTGCATTTCCATATCTAATCTAAGCTTAATCATATAGCAGTTTTGTAAATGCAACCAAAAGTTTTCTAATTCAATTTGAATTCATTAACTTTAGCCAAATGATGAGAAAGTAAAATTAGCAGTAAATAATGCAACTTTGATGATTTTTCAAAAATATTTAATGTATCACAATAATGATTATTTACATTTCTGTATTAATCTCAAAAATTAATGTCTTAATATAAAGTTCTCATATTTAAACTTAATTTGAATCTTCACAGTTAGGATTTTCTCTTTTCCTCCAAAATTTGAATTTTTTCTTCAAATTCAGTTTCTTCCGTCTCTTTTTCCAATCGGATTTTCTTTTTCTGATTATATAACTGCTGCAATTCATTTTCTAATTTTCTCTTTTCTTGTGTCTTTGATGCTTTTTTATCTAAATATTCTTTCTTCCTCACTAAACACGCTCTATACCGATGCTTCGCACCACGAACAGCTAACAAAATTCTTTTAGTAATAGAGACATTTTCAACTCCCCCAAGAGGTTTAATTCCATCGTATGCTCGTCTATGATTAATCAAACTTTGCTTTTTCAAGTTTTCAACTAGCATTGTTTTATTGACAGAGAAGCCCCTTTCCACTGAAGCATTTCCATGGGAGAATATAAAGCATAATTTTACAACCTGCCACAGATCTTCCCATTTTTTTTCCTTTGACAATAATCCATAGTAAAAGTTATCGAGCTCTAGATTGAACTCATCAGACAAAAAATTTTCAAACTCATCCTGATGTCTTTCTTTGACAACAGAGCAAAAGGATACATATTGGTCTTTTCCTCTTTCTGCAACTGTCTCGGTGACTTGGTTTGCATTAGGTAGTACTTCAAGAACTATGTTAAACTGAGTTAACCCAATATTTGAATTATTCAATATAACAGAAGGATGCAAGCTGGATAAACCTCTAACAAGTTTATATTTGAGTAGGCTTTTATCAATAATTTTTTGAGCCAAATTCTGCAAAATTTTCTGACAGTCCAGAAAAAAAAAAAAAGAGCTTTGTCTTGTCAGCTATTTTTAACTCTTTCAAGTATTTTTTAGCTCCAAAGCCAATATCTATGTTATTGGCTTCCAAGAGACTATCTTTAGAGTTGAGGTCAAATTTCAACAATGCTCAGCCCTCAACAACTTTTTCAGGCTTGACAAGTTTTTTTGTGATCCCTCCTAACAGCTGAGACAATTCTGCATACAAGTAGGGCACACACACTTTGAAAATTTGTCAAAAAAGTTTCACATTGTAGTGACAATGACCTAACGAAAGCAAGTTTGCATTTTATGAAAGGATTTTTCATAGACGTTTTCAAAGAGGCCTTTAAGTTTGCTATCAGTATGTTTTAATTGTGATAGATATTTCGTGACTGGCTCAACTATTTCAATGGCTCTTGCTATGCAATCACTGTTTTCTAGCCATCGAACAGCACAAAATTTTTTCGGAAAAATAGAACAACCAGTAATTGTAGTAAAATCTGCTCTTCTAGCTGGAGAATTCTTAAATAAATAATATAAATTTCTTAAACTTATTATTAGGCTATTAAAGCCTAGCGAATCCATGACAGCCTATAGTTTTTCATGACTTTTACTCAATTTTTTCTGAAAATCATGACTTTTCATGACAAAATCAAACCATTATCCAAATTCATGACTTCACCTGACTTTCCAGGTGTGCGGAAACCATGTATATGAATAGCATTTCTTCCCTTCATAAATAATTCTTGATTCTATATATGTTGATACCCGGATGCAGCCAATGCTCACGTGACTCCAAGCACGAGTCGAACTTCTCATCAGATCACGAAGTTCTGTAGCCGAACTGTAATGTGCTCGTATTACTGTCTTGATGTTTTGGTCCTGTGTCTGTGTTGAATAAATGTTTGTTTGATAATCCTTGGTTTTATTCTTCCACCTGCGTCGCTGCCCACTCATTTAACCTAATAATATATCTGTATAAAACCATATGAACGCAAGTCCAAAAATGACAATTTTCAGGTTATTACAGTTTTGCGTGTAGAATCTGATTTTGCATCAAGCAATAACAACATAACTTTGTTATCAATTCTTTTTATAACTAGGGTTATAAAAGCGTAAATCTTCATACGCAACAAATAAATTATTTTCAGTTTTTATGCGCTCCTGAAAAATTGACATAATGTGACTTACATTTATCTGGTTCTGAGGTACAGATATTATTTCTGTTGTAACATACCTTTTTCTCAATTAATACAAAACCTACAGCAATGAATAAGGTATCAGTGGATAGGAATTTTTACCAACTTTTTATACAACACACTCAGTTCATATAAAACACCTCATTTGTTTAAAAGTTAAGTGAAAAGAAAGATTAAAACACCACAGACATTGTGCAGCTCCCTCACATCTTTTTATTGTTTGCATTTACAACACTAACCTGTATAAATCAAGTAACTTAACCTAAGTATTTAATTTCAACAACCTAACAAAGGACTAAATCATTTAGAGTTTCATCATCAAAAGTTTCACACAGGTTTAATAGATTTCAATTAAAAACATAATAACATAAACAGTTTTCAGAACATGATAAAAATAAACTCAAAAGTTCAGAAACACATTTTAGAAAAGCAGATTTCAAAATTATTACTGAATGCGATCAAGTAATAATAGTAATTGAATTAAATAATAATATTAAAAACTTCAGTCCAACAATTCAAATTAATAATATGCTCAGGATGATCCATTACATTTTTTATCTTTTGTATTTAAGAAAAAAAATTAAACTCTCAGACTGGAAAAATCCTTGATATTCAAAGACTGTTGAATATAATGCCACGATTGAAATGATGTACGATTATACGACTAATTACAGTTATATCTTTCATTTCTCACAGAACAAAATGAAAAGGGATTCTGAATGGTTGTTAGTTAAATAGTGTTTAATGCATAATAATTTATAGTAGCAATCGCAATATACAGCATCTTCCATTAAGGCAGCTAAATTTCATTCATCTGCTTTCCATAACTGCATATTAAACTGGAACCAAACAATGAAAAAGTAGATTGGAAAACATTTTATGAATGTTTCTAAATAACACTTACCTACAAATATACAGGGTGTCCACACTTATCGTGGTCCAATATATAATTTCTAAACCGTTAGTGATAGACATATAGTTCCGATTGGAAAAATGCTTTAAATGAAGGGAAGAATTATAATATATGTCTTTTGAGTGAATAAATATATTCCTGAAAAGGTTACAAAATCTAACTTTTTACCCGGTCCTCTCAATCATATTTAGTAAAATATTCTTAACACTCAAAGAATTTAAACAAAAAAAGTTCCACTCTTCAGCGACTAAAACTGACTGAGTTATGGAGCTTTGAATATCGCTTACTTAGACCACTTTACACCATTTCAATAGCCGTCTTGAAGACGATCCACCAATCACGGTGCAGCACTTGATCGACAAGGCCGCTGATTGGTTAAAGATCATGAAATTCAAAGTTCCAGAAATTGCACAGTCTCAGTCGCAGAAGAGTGGGACTTTTTATGTTTAAATTCTTTGAGTGTTAAGAATATTTTACTAAATATGATTGATAGGACTGGGGGACTGTATAAAAAGTTAGATTTTGTAACTCTTTCAGGAATATATTTATTCTCTCAAAAGACATATATTGTAATTCTTCCCTTCATTTAAAGCAATTTTCCAATTGGAACTATATGTCTATTTCTAATGGTTTAGAAATTAGCTATTGGACCACGATAAGTGTGGACACCCTGTATATTGCTCTTATATGACATTTTTAGACATACTCTTTTTATATAAAAAAATTTAATCTCCCTTTGCGATATTGAAGAAAGCATAAAAGTAAACTTTAAAAATATTTAATCAGATAGGTCTTCACAAAACTATGTTCAAAGTTAAAAACTAGCTGCTCCCCCACAATTACGTTTGTGTGCATTTTTCTGTATATGCAATCCAGGCTTGCAAAATATGAAACTCTGGTCCTATTTTGTCCTCCAATAACCCTTTCACTTCCATTTTATTTGACTACAAGTCTTTATGCATGATATTTCTAATCAAAGGAAGAGATAAATGAGCAACAGAGGATAAGACTCGACAACTACCATCAGTCATTCTGGCAGTTGATTTGGTAAAGCCACTATGAACTTTATTTTGAAAATGGTTATATATAAGAAATCTATACTTCAGTTATTTTGATTAGTAGTGTTCTATTGATATTCATCATGTCTGTTACGAAGAGACAGATACAGAAATTGTGTTAGTAATTTCAGCATGGTTTCAATCTTCAAATTTCATTTGCTTTGTCACTTTAACAAATAACAAAGTTTGTTAACACATACAAACAAGCATCATTTAAAAATCATCTGAAGATTTTGAACAAAATAAGTTTTGTCAATTGGCATTATTTTCAAAATATAAACGTTGAATTACCATGTTTTTGATCTAACAGCTCTAGCTTTACTAAAACATCAGAACGCAGTTTGGAAAATCGAGCTCTTGCGTCTTGTCGACACCTTAGGATCAACCTACAAAAATAAAAACAAATTAAATTAATACAATTATAAAGTAGGAAGTAAACAATAAAGATATCCAATACTAAATATCAAAAAGCAAACAATAAAAAGCAGACATAATACAAAATTTTGTTACAGCAAATTCTTACCTATATTCATAATTGCCTGTTTCAACTCTATATAAAGGTTCTTGCAAAGCCTGATAGGTATATTCTTCATCGTCCATTTCTTTTACTTTCAAACAATACGACTGAAATACAATTATCGTATCACAAATACTTAAAACACTTGAAATTTTCATTATAAAAAAGTAAATGAAAAAAAGCTTAAACAGCTCCCCTTTTAAAACCGCACATTGAATATTTCTGCAATCATCAGAATTCCCAAAAAATAAAAAATCTCAAAATGTACTTTATTTTTAACATTTTAGTCTGTTTTATTTTATTTCAATACTTATGAAATTATGCAACAAAATTCTTAATTTATAGTGTTAACTATGGGATGATTGTTGCTAGGGATTATTTGAATATTTCTATAGCTGTAATTTAAATAATAGAAAAATATAATTCAATCTTCAATGTTAAATTTCAAAATTTTACACTTTAAAGTATAATAAAAAAAAAAAAAAAAGTGGTGAAAGTTGAGGTCACACATTCATATCACCGGTTTATATAAAACTTCAATGTTTTAATGTATGGAATAAAAGAAATTGCTCCCAAACTCATACTTAAAATATCAACAACTCCAGCTTGAAAAAAAATTTAATAAGCTCAATATTACTTTAAAACCTACTTAATGTATTTATTTTTGTTCAGTTTTCTAATCCCAAATAGATTTGAAACATTCATGAAACTGTTTTTAAAAAATTGGATTGGCATATTTATGATACTTAGTAAATCCTAGCTAATTTAAATTCTCAGAATAAAATTAACCCCAAATGAAATAATTACACATTACATTTTTAATAAAATATCTATCATCTTGATTTGCTAAAGAAAAGCAATTAAATTTTAAAATATTACTTCGAACAGCAATTTTTTCAAAATTGAAGCAATATGAAACAAATACCAATGAAACAAAAGAATTCTTTAGAACTGCTTGAATAAATAGCAGTTACAATTTTACCAATACTCAGTGACAATGCTGTGCTATTTATAATTACACATGATTTCATAGACAAAACAGTTAATACTTTTGTTAGATCAGTTTGCATTAGTGTTGTAACAAAGTAACAATTAGTTAAAGACTTTAACAATACGAGTCTACTGTAGTTTTATATGAAAAGAAAAACAACTATGACAACATACAATTAATTTCTTTTATGTAAATGCAGTATTCAGCACATAAGACAGTTACATGTTTTTTTTTCTACAGGAAATGAAATATAAAACTCCAAATTCAAAAACATACATTTAAATCATGTTCAATTAGTTTGAATCATAAACTTACCAAATATTCAAATTTCACATCAGCATATTTTTTTATTGTCAGCTTTGTATCAGGCACTGCTTTATTTAAATATGTTCCAAGATCAGTAAGCATCTGTAGGTGAACAAAATAATAAACTTCAAAAAAAAATTATAAAAACAGTATTACATAGTTATTTTATAATATTTTACAGTTGTAATTAACAATCTTCAATAAAAAAAACTTTTATTAGTACATTTAAATTTGATGAACCAATAATGCCATGCAATTTTCAGTCATAGATTAAAAGTTTCATTAGATGTACTGATTTTTTTAAAACATAGTGGATTACAAAACAAGAATTTTTTTTCATCATTTTTATGTAAAAATGGCCACTAAAACAACAGTAAAACAGACAATTAAGATTTTACTCTCAAACTCACCCAGTAATGTATATAAATATATCACTGAATTATCTTTGAATTGCTTGAATGCATAACTTTTTTTTTAAGTTTATCGAAAAACTGCCTTTTTTAAGCCTCATTTAACAATTCCACCATCCATCCCTTCAACTTGACAGAACTGATATTTAAGTCTTTGCCAAATAATATAAGGTTGATTCTCAACCCCAATCAAAATCAAAAGCTCTTCAAAAACATGAGAAATCAACTGAACTCTCACATTCTGATCGGTTTTTTACTTTCTGCTTTCAAAGCAATAAATCCGGTCAAATAATACTTTTTGGGCAAATTTTAAGGCATTCAAAGTAAACAAATTCCATCATATTCATACATGCCAATATCGGAAATGCGACTGTCGATAGCAGAAGGTCTACAAGGGTGGCTGACATGCAAGCACATACACAAAAACAGACTTGTGTCATAATTTTGAATTTATGATCATTTACATTTTCATCCTATTTTAAGTAATCACAAATTTCTATTTTTTTAAAAATATCTTAACTGGATAAATAATACAAGAACTATTATTAGAAGAGTTAGAAATAATTATACGGCATTTTTCAAAAACATGAAATGAAGAAAAACAAATCTGGTCATCGAAGTCATCAAGGAATACAACTAAAATTACTCATTTTCCGTAGAAATTTTAATCTTATCTGTAGTTCTGTAGTTTCCGGAAGTTTTTGATAAAATTTGTAGTAACCACAGAGAATCCATAGCAGTTGGTGTGTATGCATATTTAGTAACAAATTTGTATAGAACTGATAATTTAAGATATTAATATATCTAGCACTTTTTTCATGCACCGTCAGCTATTTTGATGGAAGAAAATAAGTATTTTTAATAAAAAGACAAACAAAGAATCTCAAGATTTAATAAGAAATTACCGGTTTAACAGTCTTTAAGAACTTAATTCCAAATCTTTCCATATCTCTGTGCGCTTCCCCAAATTTTGTGAATGCTTCACTGGCTCTTGGTTGTGGTTCTCGAACACCAATGGATGCAAAAACATCGCCAAATGCTAAACAATATTTGTAAGAAGTAAACTCAAAAATATTTTAAACATATATCAAATCATTAATTAAATGCATTTCAAAAGGTCACTGGCTTAGGAACAACAAACTTGCAAATTAAATTATTATTCTTATGCTGATTATAAAAAATGGCAAATTTGTCTATTTTAGAAAAAACACAATAAAAGTTGAATCATATAACCATTTTTACAAAGGACTTCAATAATTATTACTAAGCATTTAAAAACAGTACTGCATCAAATACTATGAATTATGAAAGAGAGGATATTATCAATTAGTCACAATTCTATCATGTTTACTACAAGGCAAGTCAGTTCAAGGCCTTAAAAAAAAAATCTTAACAGTAGAACAAGACTGAACTGTTTCTAAACATAAAGAAACTTCTATAATTCCCAATATAAATAAAATTTCAAATGAGAATGATGTCTTTTTTTTTTTTGCTTAAAAAAGGATTATTAAGAAATCGTTAACTCCATATACTCAAATGATAGTAAAATTAAATTGCAATAACTTTCAAACTACATGTATTTAGTAAAACAGATTTTAACTATAACTTTGTATTTCCTAAAGAGAATAACAATTATGCCTGGCTATGTGATATTTTTAAAGGTAAGGAAATTGTCCCAAAATGTTCATTTTCATCTTCAGATTTATTTGCAAAAGTCAAATTTACAAAAGATAAAATGTTGTTGCTGCAAAGGTTATATTGAGTGTTTCTATGACTAAGTACAAAATATTCTATAAATTAGCAATAAAAAAATTATGGGAGGTAAAATAGCTGCTTTTGAACTGAATTGGTAATTTAGAAAATCAAAATCATGAATCAGAAATGTCTTCACGTCTGCACGTTCACATGTGCCACAATAGTTTCTAAAGAATTAAGAGTAAAATTAGCGACTCAATTGAACCGTAGTTTGAAGATAGCAAAATTGAAAAGTATTTGGGCTTAATACTTTGAAGCATAGTCCAAACACTTTTCCATTTTTCTTCCTACTCCAATAACAATAAATTCTTTTAAAAACATCTTAAAGTGATTTAAGGTAGGAGAAACACATACAAAAAGCATTTTTAAAAAATGGTTTAACAAATAAAATTTTTATGGATAATTGAACAAAGTAGTTTTTTAAGATTTAAATTAAAATGTTACATTACATATACTTTCAATTGATTCTCAAAGGCTTTTCAATAACATACATTGTTAAAATTACATCATCTTTAAGAAATTTAATTTGATTTTGTATTTTTATATTATTATTTATCAGAGTAAATTTTAAGTCAACTTAATTTTAAAATCCCCGATATAATTTTATGATATATTTAATTCACAAAACTTGGCAAGATGACAGTAAAATCACATAAAAGAAGTCTTATTTAAAATATTACAAAGTTCAAAACAGTTTTGATTAGACAAAATTTCTATACAGTTCTTAAAATAATAGATAATTACAGAGTGAAGTAATTTCTTGTTTCATCATACGGTAGTAGTTTGCAGTCAAATTCTTTCTAACACTAATATAAAATTTTGCAATGTAACATTTAAAAAAATAGATAACGATAAAATAAATATCCAACAGACATCTTGAATTTTATTTTATTATTAGCAAACTCAAAAATTGAAATGAAAAAAATCAAGATAACTTAATCCATCTATGTTATATTTACACTTACCTCTGTAAACTTGACAAAGATCAAAATAACCTCGTAATACTAATTTTGAGTGCTCTGTCAGTCCTTTGTATACATATTCATTCCTTTCTAGCTCTTCTAATTTCTTGACTAAGGTATCTGCAAAACAATTTTTTATTGAAATAGGGGAAAAATTCTTTAGAATAAATATAATCTAACAAAATAAATGTATTCTAAAAATAGAAGAAGTCTAAAAATACTTTTGATGATTTTGTTCGTCAGTAAATAAATCTGTCTTATTCAAAAACTAAATTATATTACAAAAATATCAAGTTTTCCTCTTCTGATATAAAACAAAACTGTAATGAAAAATTTCGAAATCCAGGTTTCTTACCGTTGCAAAGAATAGCCCGACTCAAACCTAAAGCATCGGCAGTAGCAGAGCTCATATTTTCAACAACTCTATGCTTCACTTTTTTAAGGACTAAAATGGAAACAAAAATTTTAAAAAAAGCTTAGTTTTTCTTTATTTTGAAGAAAAGCAAAAGAATTATCATTTTAAGAGATTAAATTCCAATCAATAATTCATACTTATATCCAGTGTCTTCCCTTGTTTAGGATCAGCATGAAGTTTATTATAGGTCAAAGTCACATTACCCTACACAACAGTATAATGTTAGTATGTTAGCACCATTAATGTAATAAGAAAATTTAAGATGAAAATAGCAGAAAAATTAGCAGCCTCAGGTTATTTTGCAACTAAATTAGCATAGAGAAAATGGAATAAGAAGGCTGCTACATAGACACATATTATATTCATAGAACAAAGAGCCAGTTAACACATTTAATACAAATTCTTCAAAATAAAATAACAGAATTCTAAGAAGTGGGAAAATTCATTATTACCAAAAATCTATATAAATAAACGTGAAATAAAAAAATAAAAAAACAGTTTATAAGCTTTAGATATCCAAACAACTCAGTAAATGCTCATCCAATTTTGCTCCCAAATACTATGAAGCATAAGGAAGCGTTAGTAAAAGTTTTGTTAAAATTAATTAAATAGTCAATTTTTTACTAATTATAAGCTATGTTTCTATGTATAGAAAAGATTATTTTATTTTCAGTATTGTCATTTCTATCGAATGAAAATATTATAGGTATTTTAAATCATTTTATTTATTTTTTTCCAAACTGTTATTTAAAACGTTCAATTTTGTATCATTCTTTTAAAATTGTTAATAACGTATGGAAAAATTTGCTTTCAGTGATTTTTAATAATCATTTGGTGTAACCGATATTCTCATTTAAATTTTTTAAAAAAAGGTTGTAAACAATAAGAGAATTTTAGGCATTAAATATTTTATAAAATTTTTTTAATTAAAAACATTATACACCTTTCAAAAAATACATTAATTTATGTGTCTGTTGGTGTTCTATTGAACATTAATATTAAATATTACATCACACACCACTGCTATGATATGCGATACCTATAGCCTTTTGTTGTAAGTATTTTAATTTGGGCCTACAATTACTGATGCATAAGGATGATTTTGTGACAATTAATAAAATAATTTTTTCATTCATAAAAGGCATGAAAATATTTTCATCCCAAGCAATGCCCAGTATGTCAGCTATTTCTCTAACAATCACAAAAATATGCAAGCATTCTACTGGCATTCTACAGGAAAAGGCATAGGATCCAGAGCCAACCAATTTGACACAAAATTACTTTTCATGGCAATAAAGTGCACCTCAAAGCAATTTTTTAAGTTGTTAATTAATATTTGAATTAAATACAAAATAAATGAAATTTTGATATTTTTGCACCACTTAATTTCTACAAATTCTATCCAAATTTATTATGCACAGAAACAATTTCCACACCATCTTAAATTTTTAATAAAAAAGCTTTTCTTAACAATGCCAGTTTGATAGCAAGGCTGGTTTTTAAGTTAATTTCAATAAATTCTTATAAATTTATTATTTGAATGCAAGTTATAATGATGATTTCTACTATAGTAAAAAATACAAATCATTTAATTATTTCATCAGTTTTTGTTAATCAAATATTTTTGTACGACAAACTAAAATTCAAAAGCTCTACTCACCTATATATTTAAAATAAGTTGGTAAAAAAAAACCTTCACCGAGCCCGCCAGCCTCAACCACTCCACCGATTTCAACAATATTTTTTCATTTGAAAGGTCACGACATCTAGATATGTCATCAAGGGTTGCCTGCACCCCACCACCCCCATTTTCAAACGAAATCGAAAAAACACTTTTCCTCTGTACATTGTCTATGGAGAAAAACCTTGTAGAAATTCCCCAGCCACAACCACCCGACGGATTTCGACATTTTTTTTTTTTTTATTTTAAAGATATTACCTCTATATGTTTTCACAAAGGGGGCCCCCCCCCCCCCCCCCACACACACACACACCACCATTTTCGAACGCAATAGGAAAAAAAAAATGTCCACCATACATTCTCTATATGTTATTTTGATTTTGTTTGAATGTAGGGGAGGGGGTGGGCAGGCGACACTTGATGACATATTTAGATGTCATATCCTTTCAAATAAAAAAAAAATGTTGAAATCCGTCAGGTGGATGGGGCTGGGAGATTTCTACAAGGTTTACCCATAGACAATGTACAGAGAGGAAAAGTGTTTTTTTTTTTTATTTTGTTTGAAAATGGGGGTGGGGGCAGGCGAATCCTGATAGCATATCTAG
The DNA here is from genome assembly GCA_013235015.1 of Araneus ventricosus. Lineage (NCBI taxonomy): Eukaryota > Metazoa > Arthropoda > Arachnida > Araneae > Araneidae > Araneus > Araneus ventricosus. The sequence continues at coordinate 29,491 of BGPR01000557.1, read as the reverse complement.
ACGTCATAATCTTTCAAATGAAAAAAAAATGTCAAAATCGGTCTGGTGGTTGGGGCTGGTGAACTGCTTGAAGGTTTTACCATATTATTTTAAATATATAGATCCCAATAGTTCCATCACAATGGTGTGTCAAAAATATCGTAAAATACCTATTGTAGGTGGTGGAAACTGTTTACTTAGGATGATTTCATTCTGTAATTATGGATCTGAAGACTTTCATGCCGAAATTCGTGAAAAGTGATACAAAACATTACAACTAGATAAGGTTTATTTCAAGATTTTACAATTTTAAAGAAATCTGCTGTCTACAAAGAATATGAAAACTACTATGGTTTTATGTTTCACTGATCTTCATGCAGTATTTAAAACTGAAAAATTAGAGGCTGAGAGCCTCAAAGCAGCCAGGTGGCAAGAACAGTGCTGAACAAAGTGGGTGCTGGCCACGAACCCACCCGGAGGGCAGCGAGAGCGGATAGTTAATTTTATAACAAAGAAATTTTAATTAATATATTAAGTTGAATTTTTGGACCTGAATTTCAGAAATGTTTTTACTTCATTTTAAAAGAATTCCTAAAGAAGAAGTAGATAATAATATGGATGCCTTTTCTTCAAGTCCTTTTGTTGAATATTTGTTTTTTCAGGGGTGGGTAGGATTGTGTTTGCTAGCCAACCTATTCTTGCGATTAAATAGATTTTTGAATAAATTTAACCTCATATTATACGATATTCAAGAAAAAAATTGTAATTGTGATTAAACTCAATCAACCAGTTAATTCATTCAATACATCTACATTTCAATGACTAGGCTATTTTGTCAAAAGAAGTCCGAGTAGAAACGCAACCAATAAGGGAAGAAAATGGTATCAGCTGGTGAAAAGATACTAGAAATATAATTGTACTTTTAATTACTTCATTAATTATACTTTTTTTTAACTACAAAACATACCAGCAATGACAGATCCAACTGTTACACTTTACAGATTACAAAAATTCATATATTACTTTATACAAATATCAAATATTATAATGGTAATCGTATTCCATTATGGTAGCAATACACTTGTACATCAAAGTTATTGCACTATTAAAAATTCTAATGAAATATATTATTTTACTCAAATAAAATAATATTTCTCTATTAAGTATAATTTTGCTTTTCTTTTCAAATAGCAATTAAATCAATGAACTATATTGAATGGGTTTAAATTTACATCCTTTAAACTTTAAAACTAAATTACAAATTTTACAGATCAAACTTAAAAAAAAAATTAAACTATCTTACAGGCCAGAAAACGTGTTACTAAAGGCAAACTACCAGATAAAATGTTAAATCAAAATTAGAAAATGACTTTAAAAATCAAACATGAGATTGATGCAAAATTATATTATAGTCTCGCAGAATTACACATTTTTAAGATTCATACAAGAGAAAATCTCAAAACAAAACAAAAGAAATTTTAAGTTTTAAACAGCTCATAATAATATTTCTAGAATATGATACATTTTACTACTATATTTCCCTGGAAATAGGACCTAATTGAAAAATATGATTTCTCAGGATACTTGCCCTATCTTCAAAATAAGAGTTAAGATAATCAGTCAGATCGGCAGCAGATTATTATTGAGTGAAAAACCCGAGTTCAAATGCAACACACACGCACCTCTGATAACTAATACATGTTGTCAGCCAGACGGGTGCCATACTTATTGCCAACTGACCAACTGAAGAACAGATACAACATACATGCACATTTGATAAATAATGGACATGGCTGTTGCCAATTAGAATCGTTAATAATCAATATGTCGTGTTGCAACAGAGAATCAACACTTGATTGAATAATCGATTTAAAGGGAATAATATTTTGATCCTTAGATAAAATGAGTGCAAAAAGAAAGAACTATTCTGTCGAGCACAAGGGAGGAATTATGAAAGACTAACGAGGTGAGAATCTTAGAGCTTTCTGTAAAAAGAAGTCGAATCTTCAAATGGACTAAAAATGGAGATCAGAATACAACTTAGTCAACAGGTAGATGAAGGAAATCTAAATATTGCAATAAAGCGATTCAAGAACCATTGCATACAGAAATTAATTACTACACTGAAAACAAAATGGAGAAGAATCAGTGCAGCCTAACCTACAAGAGTTGTAACTTGGGTGAAAAATTCATAGGAGGAAACAACAGAAAGCAGTGTTTCCAATATGAGCAGGCAAAAAGTGCAGATATGAGAGATTAGAGGAAATGGAGTAGCAAGAAAGTCAGACCAGAGTCCAGGGTTTGGAGCTTTATGACAATGCTCTAGAAGAATAAATGTAAATTTTTGGAGAATAGAAGAATATAAATGATTCTTTTACATGAATAAGTTTAAATTTTACTTGAAAAGATAATCCCCTGAAAATAACTCCTAATGTGCCTTTTGGAGCAAAAATTAATATAATAATGGGTCATAGAAAAATGGCATAAAATTGATTTTAATAAAGCAAAAAAACATAACTAAACAATTTTTGTAGTTGCATATAAAAAAAACAAAAGTATTTTACAGTATGTCTTGATTATACAGTAAACATTTTATGTATTTATATTAATTTTGTGTATCTTTATTTTTAAATGAAACATACAATAACTAAAATACATTACCTTTACAGATTTAATCATTTTAGCTACTTCCACTTTGCTTTTCCCTTTGACTGTTTCCCCATTAACAGCTGTTATTTCATCTCCACACTGCAATGTGCCATCACTTGAGACTGGACCATTTTCCGACACTTGAACGACATACAAACATGGACAAAGAGGAGCTCCGCCACCAATGCTTATGCCAATCAGATTTCTGTCATCTTTCTTTAAAGAGACACTTCCAGAGGTCACAGTCATACCCCTAAGTAAAATATAATATATGTATAATTTGAAAATACCACCACATTAATATTTTTGCATCCCTTTCGCTAATGAATCATTGTTTAATAAAAATATTCATTAGTATGATTAAATATTTAAAAAAGAAATTATAACAGAGAAATCTAATAAGGAAATATTTCAAATGTTATGTTATTTACCATATAACTTCATTCACTATTAATTTATCAAACTTAAACAATACAAACAGAAAATAAACATAAGTAAAATGCTTCAAATTCAGTTGTAGGCAAAACATTAGGATACAAGTTTAACATCATTTTTCATTGTATTTTTTTCCTCTTTTTTGAAGTAGACTTATGTCTCTCCATAATGGTCTAATGGTGTGTCAGGAAAGGAAAAAATTACAACGCTTTTCGTGTTAAAATTAAACGCTTATAGGTCCGCAACCAAATAACATAGAGAGTCAGTTTTAGTTTCATTTAACAGAGAAAGGTAAACATTGAAGATATCAAAAATAATTTTAGAATTGAGTTGTTCACATACTAAGCGGATTTTTAAATAACTTAAAACATTTATTAAATATTTAATTAAATAATAAAATGTATTTTAATTAGTATGATTTCAATTAGTAAAAAAATGACAAATAGAACTTGGGTTTATTTAGCGATTATATATTTTTCCGATCATATAATTGAGAGATTTTTTCTTTGCCTAATAAAAATCGTTTGCATGGAATTTTTGAAGTTACTTGGTCATATTTTGGAATTCGTCGTTTGGAATGCTGTCTTCACTTTCGCGATGGTGTCCTTCATGCGCCACACTATTCATTTTTCTTTTTCATATATTAACAGCGTTTCCCCCCAAGTGCAAATACTAGAACTGAGTAAATCTTAATTTTTTACTATTACTTGTTTTGAATGCTACTAAGGGCAAATTTTCTGCTGCTCCATTAGAGTAATTAAAAGAAGCTGATTCCGTACATTCACTAAGCTAGC
>BGPR01000557.1:0-25624 GCA_013235015.1 Araneus ventricosus | reverse complement strand
CACTTTGCTCAAAGCGAAGCCGCTGATGTTTTTTTAAGTTAAAAAAATTTGCCCGATGCCCACTTCAGATGCCGCAGGCATCGCGAGCACTATTTTTCCTGCTTCATTAGAATAATTAAAAGTAACAGATGCAATACATTCAATGAGCTAGGAAAGCTAGTAGTTCTGTTGAAATTCTACATTTAAAACGGGAGATAGTGCAACGACAAACCACAAATGCAATGGGTTCGAAAAAAGATTAAACGATTAACTTTTAACTGGTCCATCGGTCACAGTTTGTTTACCATCTTGCTTTGGCGACTTGGCGCGATGGCGCCGTTTTTTTAAGAGTGTGTTCCAACTTGTAGATTTCAACCAAAATTATTTTAATTAATATGCTTAAAAGTAACTATTTGTTCTGATATTCTAAGAATTCCAAATTTCCTTCATTCAAAAAGATTTGTTTTTGTTTTTTAATTTTGACTATATAAAGCATTTTTAAACAAAAATGACTATATCTTTATTTAACACAAAGTATATGGAAAATATAACAGCATACTAAACACCAAATAATGTCAGGAGCACTGCAAGCAATTTTAAGTTAAAAACATGTACAAATAAAATGAATATTAACTAAGAAAATTAAAAACAGTAAGTTAGATATTTTACTTTACAAACTCCATTCTACTCCTTTGTATTTTCTATAGATAAATTTCATTTTGCAATCTGTCTGTAAATGCTTTCAAATAAAAGTTACAAGAATTCAACTAAAAAGAAATGAACAGAAATAAAAAATGGAAATTTACATGCGATCTTCCATTAGAAAGAATGTGCTGTAATGCTCAGTTTCCTCTGGATCAGATAGCTCAACTCTTGAATATGAAGGCCGAATCATTTTAACCAAAAATAACCGTTAATGAATGAAACTAAAGAAAAGCAAAATAAATTTTAAATAATAAAACTGCAAAACAAGATAAAATAATAAAAGGGAAAACAAAAAAATACTAAAAATCACAGAAATAAAAAAATAACATAAAATAAGTAAGAACGAAACTTGAATCCTTTTCTGCAGAAACGAAAAAAATAATAATAATAATAAATGTTACATCTAGCTTACAAGAATATGTATAGGAACAATTTTAATAACATCACCGAAGCACGAATTTCCCAAAATCAATACAACTTTGCTTGCGCAAATGCAGATAAGTAAGCAAATGTTAAAATTGAGAATAAGATAAAAATAATAGTTCAATATTTCTGGGTATTTTTAACAAAAACAAATAATTACATTTTATCCTCTTCCATATAACAAGCGTCATCACATTCCAAATCTAACATGATGAAAATTTATTTCTTGTTCAGACGCAAAACGTTTTAAGGAAGTTATTTAATTAACAATATATTTAACCAGTCGGCGATTTTCTATTTGTGAAATTCACCACATCAACAATAAACAACAGGTCATATGGTGACGGCTACAGTTAAGCAAGATGTTCACTCCAAAGGAAACAGAAGAATGTAGAAATAACAAGATAATTTAGATATATTTAGTTTTAAGAGGTTTTTCTTTTAAATGTTTTTGAAGATAACGCAATATATTTTAAAATAGCACTCATGCAAGATATTCAAATATCGATTTCGCAACGATCACCACAGCTTCATCGGCATCGAAATGTGTTGCACTCGGATCGGAAGGAAAATAAAAAGAAATAACCAGGCCGTCGTCTGCTGTTCCATCTGATGAGTGAGAAGTCGATGTCCAGCGTTCCATAGGTGTTTCCTTATGGGTCCAAGTGGTATCTGCCACATAGCTTTGACACTATTTTATATCAGCCCCGAAATCGATCATCAAGGAACATCTCAAAGTGTATTAATAGGAACATGAGTGGAGACTAGACCAAGTATTTTGTTCATTGCATTGTGTATCCTCTCTAATCAAGCAAACATGAGTGAAGTATTAGTACTACTATTTTTTTCATCTGCCATGCTTATTGGATGTTACATGGCTGGAATGATACCACTTATAGTTTCTATGTCTGAGGTAAACAGAATTCTTTATAAATTCAATACATTTTAAGATCCATGCACGTTAACAGCACCTATCTCGGAAGTCCACGTATTACTGCCCCCGTTAAGTTTCTTTCTCTTATATCTTTTTATTGGTATAATTATTTAAACATGATTGTAATTCAGTGTCTTTTAAAATCTTTTAACGTATTTTTTTATTCAAGCATTTACTTGCTACATAATATATATATATATATATATATTAGGGAGCTATACCGAATATATTGAATTTTAAGAACTGTTGCAGATCCTGTCATGAACGTGCAAATCAAGATTTGTTTTTTGTATAATTTTATCGATCGCTTGCCTCATTTTACGATGTTACCTTTTCAAGCAAAATTCATGTTGCTTGAGAAGTTCAAAAATTAACTTTTCTTAATTAAAAGCAGTTTGTTAATGTTTCTTTCTGATAATTCAAGCCTAGATGTAATTCTGTTGGCTGAATGGATTTAATTGACTGAAATAAAATTTAGAGCAATTTGTATTGAAGTGTAGTTCATTTCTGTGGGTAATATTGGTTTTTCAAAATATGAGCAAAAAAAAATTCTGAGTTCAGGGTGAAAGAACTGAATTTGCAAAAAAACTAATATCCATACTATTGATCATTCTGTAATTTTTTTTAGTTGATTTGATTATATATTATAAGAATAAAGATGAAAGGAATGTTCAGTGTATCATCATTTGCCTATTAACTAATTTTTTCATTTTCTCTGAAATTTTAGGATAAATTACAAGTAGTTTCTGTATTAGGAGCAGGTCTTTTGGTTGGAACAGCACTTTCTGTCATAATTCCAGAAGGAGTGAATACATTGTATTCAACACAAATTAGTAAGTTCAAAATAAATATTTAGGTACACAAAAAAAATTTATTTGAATTATCTAGTTTTATATTTAAAAAAAACTACAAATATATATTAGTTTTAAGATTTAGCCGACTTAAAAGTATATTTGAAGATGTTAAGTCTTAGTAGTGAAAGACTTAATTATAAATATTCTGTTAAAGGAATTTTATGAAGTATATTATTCATATCTTTTTCATGATATTTTCAGTGGCAGCCTATGGTATGTAAATTTGATTTTGTTAATTAAATATTTGTATATGCAGTTGAGATTTTGATAAGTAAACAAACAAACACATTTAACAAGTTCAAGATTATGTCGACCTCAATGAATCATATCTGAATTTTCTGTTCAGCTATATCGGGTGCCGTGAACTGATATTTCATTATTCAGACACTCTGGTGGCCAAACAGAAGACATATAGAATTTAGCTCATATCAAACTTGGTAAAATAAATCAAATGAATTTTTGTTGATTCATTAAATGGTAATTTTTTTATGAACTAAATTTTACTATGTTAACTGAAAGTGAAAATGAGAATTTCATTGGCTGTCACTTTTGGACATACAAGCAAACATATGATCTGAATGTTTGGAAAGTTTCAGAGATATCGCAGGTACATGTCGGAGCATGCAAGATAACTGTCCTATCAATGAGACACTGGCATTCAATGGCTTAAAATCCTGTACTGTATATGCAAGGGATGTTATTTTTTTATATATATAAACAATGCCATAGAGTAATTGCCCAATTTCAGCAGTCACCAAACCCATTTAGCTCCTCATTCAAGCATCAAGTTTAAATCAATTTCATCCCTTCTGCTCAAAATGTCAAATTCTGTTTCTTATTGTCAATTCTTTACATCTTTTAATTCTTTTAAGTGATTGGTTAAAAAAAGATTATATCTGACTGCTAAACAAATTGAAGTTTTTTATATATCATGAGAAAGATTGATAGTAAAGAAATTGTCCAGCATTTGGTCAAGAAAGGTTTACATTTTAAAAAAATATCCCAAGATATATAAATATAAACATCAAATTTGCTATTTTTATAGTATTTTCAAGGTGTAAAATCATAAAAGGGCTTTAAATGCCCATTAATGCCTTAAAGTAGAGTGCTGAAAATTTGAAATTCTTCATTGACAAAGCATTACACCGAAAGTCGAACTGGATCGTGAAATTTGTATGTACCCAAAATAAACAGAAAACTTGACCGTGCTGGTCAAATTCTTTTATTTAACTTAATTTTCTTAATTGTAATATGAATGAATAAAAGTATTAGACATCCTTTCATGTAAAAATTAAATATGTATTTTTTAAGAAATGTAATACTAAGTTTTTAAAAGAAATGTAAATTAAAATGTGCATTGTCAAAACTAAAAATATATTTTTAGATATAGAAAAATCTAAAGTTATTAGTTTATAAATATTAAATACTCATGTTAGTAAAAAAAAGAAAAGTCTACTCTGCTTTTAGTAATGTATAAAATGATAAAGAGAGATGGAGATTTTTAAACTTTTATCCCACATCTTGCAAATCATGTCTTCTCAAAGTCAAGATTCCAGATGAAAGAGAATGAGTTTGCGGATTCAATTGTATTTATTGAAAGTACGTGTGACAGATTTATGACTTCTTTATGATGATCAAAACATTAATTTATGATTTGGATAATGAATGCAATCTATGCCATTGAAAAAATATCATTTACCTCTTTATTTGGAGAATGGGAAGAATTAATGTTGACAGAAAGAATCCGAACATAAATTTATGATCAGATTAGGATTACAAGGTATACTATTGGAAAATATTAAGAACCAAATTAATTGATGTTGACAGAAAGAAATTAAATATCAAAATATGATGGATTGGGACAACAAATTTTACTATTGTGTTAGCTCAAAATATAATGCATCTAGGTATATACACTTTGGATTGGAAGCCTGTTTGAAGTTTTAATAATATATTAAATTTTTGCAACTGCTGCAATGTCATTACTTCCAGTAAATTTTTATACTGTCACACTGAAAAGCAAACTCATATCACTTTTTTTTTTTTAATTTGATGGTTAATTTAGTACTTTATTTGTCTTCTTGCTGTGAATGAGAGGATTCTTTACCAAACCATGCAGCGAGGTATCTAATCTTGACTTTAATTTCTAAATTTAAAGCTTAATTTTATTTAAAGCTTTTTATATATAGTAAGTATTTTGATTACACATGATTTTTTAAAACTTTTATATTGAGGATTTGTAGGAATTTTGATTTATATTAATTTTTTCAACAAACAATGTTGAATTTTTTTTTTATCAGCACATATGTTCTTAAATTTTACCTGTATTTAGCTAATTAGTTCAGTAAAATATGATTTTATATCAAACATTTATTAATTAAATAGGTGTGGCTGATTTTTTTGATAAATCTTTTCTCCAATAGTTTAAATTTGGAATCTTCGAATTGTTTACGAGAAAACTTCTTAAGTCCCACCCCTGCGTAACGATCACCCCTCTCAATGGCCACTTTTGTGTGTTGCAGCATTTTTGGCCCATAGCCATAAAGTTAACATGACCCTTAGAAACAGTCACTTGAACCCCACCAAGCAAAAGTAGTGGTTTGGTTACCGCACCCAATGTCAATGGAATCGATTTCTTTCAACTCCCTGACCTTGGGCTTTTTAGTCATAGAAAGGGGAACATAAAGTGCAGACTCGGAAAGAAACACCAGAAATCGGATCAAAATTAATCGTCCCTTTCCCAATGTGGAGAGAAAAGTGAACTTTGTCTTTACCAGATGCAAGTGGCCATGGTTACTAAACACAGAGCAAGAAACCATTTTTGTCAAAATCATAAATCATAACCTTTTGATCTCTGAACGATATCCATGCATATTTTTCTAAATCTAAACTATAATTTATAAGTGTTACATCAGTATGGTAACAGGATATTGGCAAGAAATTTAGTTGAATCTTTCAATTGCAGGAGAATGTAAATAAAAAAAAATCATTGCCTCAATAGACTTCTGGAAAAACTGGTGATATTATTGATCATTCCTCTGCAACTAATGACAAATTGATTGGGGATTTACTTTTCCAAATAAACCAAATTGGAAAGTGGAGAAAGTAACCTCTGAAAAAAAACTACAAATCCAAGCAAGCACAAATTCTATCTTTTTTTTTTATAAAAAAATATTAGGAAATCTATGAATAAAATACTTCTTTCTTTAGACGAGTCTTAAATTTTTTTTTATTTGTATGGTGTTTTGATGATGATGCTATGGTGTATTTTGTTTACATTATTTTAAGAGTATCTACAGATATGCAAATTCCTCGCAATTAATTTTCTATATACTTTCAGTAACTGTAAGTATTAGAATATTTAACATTCATTCATGATGAAACCATTTACATAAGACAGAAATAATAAATATTTTTTGTTAATTTTCTTCAAAGGACAAATAGGACCTACTTTCTGATGATATATAAGTTTTGTAACAATTATTCAAAGAGACTTTTGTTACTGAGATGGCTAATGAATAATTTTTGAGCTTTCAACTTAAATATGTAGTTCTCTCTCTCTCTCTCTCACTTTCTTATGTTTTAAGTTCTCAAAGATATTTTTCATAATTTCCTCCCCCTTTAATATCCCTCCAACCTAATACTTTAAATTGTTTTTCATTAACAATATGAAAAATGACTGTTAAATCGCCTATTTTAGATATCTTAGTATCATAATGAAATCAGCATATTGTCAGTACTTAGTTATTTTACAGAAATATTTTGTTTGTTTAATAATCTATTTGATTGTGGAAACTGTAATTTGTCAAACAGCTATAATTTGTACATAATGTATATATTTAAAATAATTGGCAAAACCAGAGGTCCATTCCCCCAGTCACCACTGGACCGATTTTGGCAATTTTTATATCATATGGAAGCTTATGAGGCTTAGATATCTCATCAATGGTCACCTTCCCCCCATTGTCAAGAGAAATTTAAGAAACACTACTCCACTACACTTCCTCTATTGGGGAAACTACGAGACAGTTTCTCAGCGCCAACCCCCATTTGACTGATTTCAATAAATCTTATTTCGTATGAAAGCTTATGACGTCTACATATGTCATCCGTGGTCGCCTGCCCACCATCGCATTCCATTTTTGAGAGAAATTGAAAAAACACTTCTGTATGTACATTCTTTATGGAGGATAAACCTTTACAGAGTCCCCAACCACTGAACAGATTTCAACAGTTTTTATTTCATATGAAGCATATGAACATCTAGATGTCAATGGTCACCTGCCCCCACCACCCTCCATTTTTGAGAGAAATCGAAAAAACACTATTGCACTGTACATTTTTTTACAGGGAAAAATCATTCCAGAGTACCCAGTCGCAACCACTGGACCGGTTTCAACAATTATTATTTCAAATAAAATCTTTTGACCCCCTAGATATGTCATCAATGGTTGCCTGCCACCTTCCATTTTTGAGATATATTGCAAAATAAATTTTTGGCGGAGTTGCTCAGCCTTTACAACTGCCAATTTACCAAGTTGCAGCAAGCATAGCCACAGGCTATTAATATTACGAGTGAACAGCTGATCGCTGATGGCAGCTGGTGTTTATTAAGTCATCTCTCTATTGCTTGAATTTTTAGAATTACTTCTATGGCATGAACATTATAAATTGTTCCCAAGTGGGAATAGAGAGTTCAAGTTATTAATAAGTCCCATGATGTATTTGTTTTGGTTTGCTTTCTTTTAATGCATAAATTCTTAAGACCAATTCCATTTTATTGCAGAACAAATTGAAGCATTGAGGCATATGCATAAGGAGAGTGCATCAACTCAAGAAACTCTTGTATCTCCTCCAGATGTGCATGGAGCTATGGATTTTGAAGCTCATTCAGTAATTGGAGTTGCATTAGTTTTAGGATTTATATTTATGTTACTCGTTGATCAGTTTAGTTCGTCACATACCAGACATCAAGTGTCAGGTACGTACCTTTGTTTTGAAACTGTATTGCATCTATTTCTAGTTTGAAATTTTGCACACTGTGTTTGTTGTTGGTAGTATACTAAACCAGTAATTGATATACTTGTTCTCACAAGATCTACTAGTAACTTATGAAGTGTATATACTCCTTTAATGAACAAAAGGAAAGAATGACATAAATTATTAGAACTTCAAGCTTTAAAAATTGATGTTTATTTTTAATGCTTAGAAAGCATTTTCTTATGTTAATAAGTGTATCGCAAGCAATTCATATAACTTTTATTTCTAATTGGTATCGGAGAAATTCGAAAGAGCCTGATCTTCAAAAAGTAATTAATTTCATTTTTGTCTTTTATAAATCTTTTTTGTAATAAAGTTTATCAATTAATAAGCATAACTTTTATGAAATGTTTTGCTAAATGGTGTTGGGTTTTGTAATTTTTATGTATTGGTAAACGTATTTCCTTGCCGAGTTTGTTGTCTCGGTTCACATTTTATATAAACCACTAATTATAAAAGAAAATCAATTATTAATTTTGCAATCATTAATGATAAATTTACTTCGAAGTAATTTAGGAATAGTGGCTCCAGTATTTAAAATTTACTTAAAAGTAATTGTTCACTTTTAGTCTATTACTGTTATGTTTAGTAGGTATTCAATCTGTAATCACGCATCCAGTGGTATAGTCGCAAAATAAGCAGTGCTGAAATGCTCTAACCTAGGTGACAAAAGTCACTATGTTTTAAAGACATTTTCACAATTTTTTTCTTGTTTATTTCCTGTGGGGAAAAAAAGCAGTGCCGGAATAACATTTTGGTGTAGTGTGTAGTGGTGTTCCGACTCCACTACACCCTTGCACTCATCCATAACTCACTTATTTCCTGTTTCACTCTTGTTGATATATGATGTCGGAATCTTTTTTGGTGCCCATTTTTCTGATTGGTTAATATCTGTCGGAAATGTATATTTAACTATCTTTTGTAAATAATAAATTATTCTTCAGTCCACGGCTATTCATGAATTACTTCAACAATTACTTTATACAGAAGCTCTAAGCATGAAGTTAAACTCATTAGCTAATGACAGAGCAGGTTGTGAGGTAGTTTAGATGTAAAAGAAGAGAAATTTGAGGAAGTACAGAAATTCACTATCCAGATTTGTTTTAGAAATTTACAATAATTATTTATTATCTCTGTCGAATCATAAGATTTCTGCTCCTTCTCAAACTATTATCCTGCACTTTTGACACATCTTTTCTTGCTGTTTGGTATAGCACAGTCTTCATAAATTCTTCTTTGAATATTGTTTTAAAGAAAATCTGCATCTCCATCCAAACCTTTGCATCTATTGGAAATTGCAGATCACAAAATTCTCTGTTTATTATCAGGAAGAGCCAGAAATCGCATTGGATGAGGTCTGAACTGTAGAGTGGTTGCAGAAGAATCATGAATTTTTCCTGCTGTACAAATGTTTCATAATGTTCAGTGTTTGTGGTTGTGCACTATCACGACACCCATTATATCTTCAATAAGAGGCATTTTCTTGTGATGTATTCTGTTTGATTAATGTTTCCAGTACTCAGCATTGTGAATCACATTTTTATTTATATCCATTGTCATAATTCGCAAATACATGAAGTTTAAAAATAAACACAAGTTATGTTTGGCATGTTGTTATGAGTTAGTATGAACTTATTATATTGTTATGAATTTGCGTGGTGATATTGTTCAGAAATATGAACACTACTGATTAGTTGCTTTGGGACACTCATTGTATATTAGCTTTGTAAAAAATTGTTTACGGTGAGGAGCACTGTAACACCATAAGTTTCATCAAAATGTAAAAATTATAGCATAAAAAATTATCAGAAATTGGTGCTGTATATTGTCTAAAATTTGTAAGATTAAATTACTTTTCTCCATATCTTATATCTTCATGTATTTTAACATATTTAACTTTCATAATGCTTTACTATACTTTGTTTTCCCCCTAATATCTTTTTTGATGCAGATCTTGAATCACCTCTGAAGCAAGATCGCCAAAAAATAACTGCTACAATAGGACTTGTTGTGCACGCTGCTGGTAAGGTTTTAAATGTTACATGTTTTTAATTCTTACAAAGTTAATTTTTGCTTTGTTTTATATTTAGTTGATTAAATATTTTTAATTATTCTTAATAAAACTGTTTGCTGTTTTTTGTAGCGGATGGTGTAGCTTTGGGAGCAGCCGTGACTACATCGCATACAGACATAGAAATGATAGTTTTTACAGCAATCATGTTGCACAAGGTATATTTTATGATGGTGGTTTTTCCTTCTCTGTTCATGATTTAATAAAATAAAAATTTCATCTACTTTAAATGTTATATTTGTTGCATTAAATTTGCAATTCTAAATTCCATTTTTTTTTTTTTCTAAGTTGTGCTCATGAATTAGTTGGAGAATGCCTATACTTATAAAAGGCAATGTTTGTGTGCGTGTGTGTGTGTTTGTCTGCGATGTCCAGACGAGTCGCACTTACAGCCATGAAATTTGGCACACAGGTAGTCGTAATGGTGACTGAATGCACCTTGAAGCCGAAATTTTAAAATTTAATCTAGAATTTTTTTTTATTTAATGTTTTGTGTTGTTTTGGTTGATTTTTCACACTAATTTCTCAATAGAATGGTTTCAAATAACTGTACGACAAAAATAGATACACCATCGGAAAGAGCACACGATTTCCGTTCTAATGAAGTTAGTTTTGAATTTCTAACGCAATTTACTGAATTTTGAGAAATTTTTAAAAAATACCCAGTTTTGGCATCAAGATGTTACTTTTGATTTTAAATTTCTTGCATCCGATTTTCTAATAACACTATTATTTTCAATTTTTTTCAGCTTATAAGTAGAACGGTTGTGTCAGATTTAAAACAACAACAGTTAAAATATCTTTTCAAGTTTTTTTTTAAATTAATTTTTTTCTGGGCGGTTGAGAGTTATTTTTATGGAGAGAGTTCCTCGTGCAGCACAGCACTTCTTCGGAACGCAGATGGCTATGTGATTGGTTGAAGAGGAGGTGGCGTCATAACCTTGAATTGAATGACTGATTATTATTTTCGGCAGTATCTTAATGTATTTATTCATATCGCATACTTAGCTTGCAGTATAATAATTTTCACGCTGCAATTTTTTATTATTGTTTATCGTGAAAAAAAATAAGCAGGAAAATCAATAATGTGTATCTTTTGTTTTCAAAACTTTTTCATGTCATTGTGGGCGTTTTTTTTTTTTTTTTCTTTCCCCTCATTTTGTTGAAGTCCTGATTCCACGGGCAACGCCGTGCGCGTACTGCTAGTTGTTTTCTATGCCCGAGCAAAAAAATGCTCTAGTCAGTTTGATGAAAAAGGTTACAGGTTTGAATATTGATGTGCAATCCACTAAGATAATTTAGAAACCAGGTGTGGGCAGTGAAGTTTTTTTTAATTCCTTGAATCTGGAGCCTCATCTGTCGTAAAAGAATCTGTTTGACTGATGTGGTTAATTTATTTTATAGAAAACTGTTGTAAGTAGAAGATGGTGACCGAGCGTCAAATTTAGACCCTGGAGAAGAGAGGCACGGCTGATATTTTAATCTGTGCTTCCTTTCAGTTTCAACTATGTGAGCTGTACAAACTGTCTTAATTCAATTTATACTTTTGAATTTTTTCTAATTCAAAAGTATAGTTGCCAGTATGCCTTGGAGTGTAATTTGGTAATACTTAGATTAGTTGAGTTCTTATACAATTTAGCATAATTTTCATTTAAAAGAATTCTCAGAATTCTGACATTTCTAAGGATTTAAATAAGCATTTATTTTTTATATGTGTCTTTTTCATTTTTCAATAGTTGGGAAGAGCTAAAAGACTTTATGTAGAAGAAGATTTTAATGTATATCTGTAGGATACGTAGTTATTAGTTGGATTTCCTGCACTTTGCATTACAAGTGTTGACATTTTAACCAGAAAGGCATCTTTTCAAAGTATTTTTTTAGAAGTATTTTTTCCCCCATTAGATAGCCATCTCCACCTTTTACGGTGCTAAAAACTGTACAACAAGCAAAATTGTCTTTGAAACAACATATTGATTAAAAACATTTCATTCCTATCACTATATGAATGTTAAAAATTATTAGAGTTTATCTTAATGAGTTACTCTTTACTCTGTTCTATTAAATCAACATTCTTAGTATTTTTTCATTATTTTTCAGGCTCCAGCTGCATTTGGTCTGGTAACCTTTCTCATGCATGAAGGTCTTGATAGAGTCAGAATAAGAAAACATCTGCTGATATTTGCTCTAGCTGCTCCTGTTTTAGCTATAGTCACTTATTTTGGTATAAGTCAGGTAGTTATAAATTCGTTGTTTAAAGAATCTGCTCTAGTGGAAATTAAAGCTCATAATTTGCTAGTTCTTATTTTTTCAAAGATAATTAGTGATGAAATGTTAGGGGTGGTGGTTGATGTGTCCTGAAACAATGAAACACTCAAAAATGCCAGAGAAGGAATGGAAGAAAAACTTTAAATTAAAGAACATCTTTAATTTTTAAAGAATTAATTTAAAGAACATTTTTTACTGAAACTGCTCAAAAGTACAGCCATCAACATTGAAGACCTTCACACTGTCGATTTGCATTGACAAAAGCACCAAATGTTTCTCTTGTGGCAGCTTCAGAAATTCTGGCAACAAAATATCATCAGATTTGAGAGGATGGCCATTGTAGATGAGGTTGTAGCATCAGATTAAAAGAATAGCCGTTTATTATATCAAAAATAATTTATTTGGCTATTTACAGAAAAGAAGTTGTTCAGTCATACATGAAAATTTGAAGAACTTTTTTGAGATTGAAATATTAAATCAATTACAACCATTCACAATATGCTTGCAATCTGAGCCTCGAAAAGCAAAACGTCTAAAAATAATGATAAAGCCGTAATCAGCTCAGTGTTTGAAATACAAGACGTAAAACAATTTTGTTACAGGCTTTTTTCATATGACCTCACAAGGAAAAAGTCCAGCCATGAGAAAATGGGTAACCGTGCCAGCCACTCTGTGAAACTGCCCGTACTGGGAAATACCTTCTAAGCTTCACTATTTGAATTATGACCATGTATTGTTTGTTGATTAGAGCTTATTTCGGAGTGTTCTATCCTTCCTTAACCCTCTGCATGGACGATCCGTCATAATACTTGGTTACATTTTGCATTCCGTCTTGAAATCAGTTGGCTGTGGTTTCGTGTCCTTTTAGTTATCTTAAGAGACCTTCAAGTAGTGGCAAGTAATAGAGTTTTGGCTTCAGTCACCAAAGGCCAGAACCTTTCTAAAGCTGCAGAGTTTTCCTTTATTTATTTTTTATTTACATATTTTAAGTTATCATTCTGATTGTTGTCACAAAATGGGTTTAATATGGCAAGTGAATTTCCTTTAGAAATTATGAATGCTTGTCTAAAATCGGCATAACTAATACGATGGTTTATGGTCTAGTTTTATGATTGGCTCTAAAAAGTGCAGTGTTTGCAATGAGAACAATTTGCAAGAAATCTGGGAGATTGTGAAAAAAATGTGTATTAAATTAAATATCTTTTGAGTATTTATTTGTAAAAATTAAAACATTGTAGACAAAAATAAAAGTGCATCTTATCCTAGATCACGGCGCCTAATATGAAACATATATCAGTATGTAATTAAGGGTTTAAATCTTATCAAAGGTTTGAGAACATTGTGTGTAAAGCATTCATTTGATTGCAAACAGTTTAATCATTTTCTTGAAATATATAAACTAAAGTGTCTTTTGACTCGCAGATTTTCATGAACTTTTAATTAAATATATATTCTTATTTTATACTAGTACAGTAATTATACTTTTCATTTTCAGTCAACCAAAGAAAAATTGTCTTCATTGAATGCTACTGGAATAGCTATGTTATTCAGTGCTGGTACTTTTCTTTACGTCGCTACAGTGCATGTATTGCCAGAAATAGCCGTGCAATCACATCGACATTCTCCTATTGGTGACAACTCTCCGGACTCTAAAGGTTTTAAGAAAGTCGAACTATTAGCTCTTGTGGTCGGTGCTTTGCTTCCTCTTCTGTTATCCATCGGTCATCACCACTAATGCAGAAAAGATTTCTTTTTGTATATTCAAGTGATGCAAATCATGTATGTTGTGAATTACATTTCCAAATTTGCATTTGTGTAAAATGTGGAACAAAGACAAAGCATTTAAAGGTAGACATTTTATTTTTTCTGTGTTTTCCCCCCACAGTCTTTCTCGTGTTGTAAAACAAAACAATGCTTGTCTACAAAGTACAGAAAAAAAATAGCGTACTAAAGAAATTTATAACGCTCATTTAAAATTGTAAAAAGCAAATGTGTTTTTGCATTATTTAAGATAAGTTTTGTTTCTGAACAGAAGTTTTAATGTATTTAATTTTTTGCTTCATTATTTATTATCAACTTTTACAGCTGAATGTCATTAAGGCAGGCTTTTATCTGTGACTGTAAACATGTACTTAAATTCTAATTTGGTTTAGAACAAGTTTTCTAAAACTTTTTCATCCCTTGACTCATTTTGAAACAGATAAATCTTCATCCCTTCTGTGAATAAAATATATTCATGACTCCCAACTGTTAATGTTAGCAGAACAGTGAAATAGAAAAAAATGAAGCATAAATTAATGACAAATAAATTAATTTTTAATAAAATGTTTCAACTCAGGATGGATTTATTATTATTAATTTTGATTACCAATGTCTTCAATCGGAAGGAAGTGCTTAATATCAATGTTTTCAAGGTTTCAAAAATTCTGTAAGCAACGGTTCTTGGAATTCTGATCTCATAGTTTGAGAAGCATCTTCTCTTGAATCATTCTAAAAATTATTTTTAGGCATCTTGTGTATAATTAAGACACAGATCAGTAAGGATTTAAAGTAGTTCGGTAGTAAGGTTCATGGGTGAGATATTAAAGAAAATTCGATATTGTCTCAAATTATTTCAAAGTTGAATTCAATATTTGTGCTTACATAACAGGTGTTAAAAGTAGTTTTTTTATACATATTACCTGGAAAAATAGATGGAGCCACATGGCTATGTACTAAGAAAAGGTTTTAGAAGTAAATTTTTGTCTTATATAATCAAGCTAAAAATACCACTTGAAAATGAATGGATTCAATGTGTGTTATCTATAAAAAGTTACGAGATATTTCTTTTATTTATTTACTGATTAATTTTTTTTAAAAATATATGCTTAGTTTCCTTTTCTATTTAAACCAGTATAAGGTAAATTATCACAGGTTTTATTGCTTATGTGTCTGCATCGAAACAATTCAGTATATTTATGTAATTTCAGCTGTTTTACAAAGTAAGATATTAAGCAATTTGTGTTTCCGTATCATTCTAAATTCTCAATTCCTAGTGAATGATACAAATTGTCACGATCATTTTTATAATGAATTGCCATTGAAACATTTTACTCCATTTTTTTGTTAAATATTTTTAGATTTTAAGATGAATGAATTCAGTATTATTCTTGCAGACCCGACTCAAATTTTACCTTGAAATTGTATATAGTAACAGAATTGTTTGCCTGTATATAATTCGAATCATTTCTTCAATTGTTTGTGTTTCCTGTAAAAAAATAACTGAAAAAACTGTAAATCCTGTGTAAATTTTTTAATTATTTATGATTGTATGGGATTAAAATTTGAAGTTACTATTGTCATGAAAATGAACTTTTGTATTTCTTTTCCTGTTTCCATTTTATATTTTTGCAAGCTTTTTCTGTTACAATGTATATCCAATCAAGATTCAATATAAATGACAATAATAAAAAGGATTTTATATATTCTGGGTTTTTTTAATGAAAAACATTATAAAATTTTTTATGATAATTTAAAATTAAAAATGTATTTAATTTGAACAGTCCAGCTCCTATGCAATTGGTGAAAATACACCTTTAATGATAAATCAAAATTTTCCGTTGCCTTTGCCTATGAAAAGTAAACAGCTGTTCTGGAAAGGAACCAAACTCCAAATTTACTGAACTGTGCTTATACTTCATTAAATTTTCAAGAGAAACATTTGCTTTCACGTTTCTGAATTAAATCTTTGTATCAAATTTTAATTTGAGCTCAACATGAATTTGTTAACATAAGGAAGAGCCATTCTTCATTTCTCTTTAATTTCTACACAGATAGTTTCAAAGTGTGCCATGTCTGCTGGAAATGGAGGTTAATTACTTCGTGTTTGTTTCAAATTATACTCTGCCTGACAGCATTTTAATATTTATTTTGTGTGCAATATTTAATTTGCGAGGTAGTCGCATTTGTTTACATGCATTGTTAATTGCAAAGAGTACACTGCTTTTTGTTATTGATCTGTGTCATGTCTATATTGAACTTCAGTGACCTGATGGCACGGTCTTATCTTGGAAACTGACGATTACAAATTTGAAACTTGATTCTGTCCAAAGTATGCTGTGTATATGGGCTTGATGCTAGATAAATCTCTTGGGAGTGACTGCAAAATAAAAAAAAATTATGTTTGTATAAAAAAAAAGTTGAACATTTAGCAAAATCGATGAGATGGCAAGATTATATTTTTAAAATCTCTTATCTTGGCATAAGAAGCACCTAATAAAATATAAACATTCTATTTTGGGCCATGTTTCCAGGATAAATTCCAAACCATCAGTGATGGCTCTTACTATTATTTTGCAACTGTTAACCCATTAACACCCAGCATCCTCAATTCCGTATAGTTACAAATTCACTTCCGTGGCTTAACCAATTGCATTCCTCTTTTGCTTTGTCCAAGTAGTCTATATATCTTTTAAACAATTTTCAACTGGCATATACCACTAGTTGGTGAGATTTTGAAGTCAAGGTGTCGTCATTTTTTACTTTTGCCTCCTTTGATTCATTTTTGAGGTAATGCGGGGAATTCGAAAGTAATCTTTATTTTTTGATATTTTGCTATATTTCAGAAATCTTTTAACATGTAACAAATCTTAGTAACAACCTAACTTACGAAACGAATTTGATTTTTGCTATATATTAGCTGACTGAAAGGGAAAACATTCAGAATATGGAAAGGTCGTCAATTTTCCGAGGAGGGGCTTCAGTATTCCCTATGTTATGGATGTGGATCAAGATGTTTGTCTTTCATGAAGCCTTATTTTGAATGACCTTGGTATCTTTTCTTGGTATTCACTTTTGGGTTTGCTTTCATTTGCTGTTGAACTTCTGGCAAAAAATTCTAAAACGGATAAGGAAGCTCAAACCATAGCACAGTGCATGAGAGACCAATCTGTTCAGACCGAAGACTTCTTAGATTCTGAAATCAAGTCTGAAGAAAGTGAAAAAGAGGTCTCTGAATTTGGAGAAGGTGATAACACATTGTCGACTGAAACTGAAACGATTCAAGACGAATCTACTGAAAGTCAAGGTTCCGTCATGGAGCCCGATTCTGACTATGTCACTCTGTCTTTCTCTTGCTTCTGAAGCAGCAATTGCTGCCCGCCTTGGAATAAAGACCACAGTGAAGAAAATGAAATTCCTTGTGCCGACGGATCCTAAATTGTTTATTGACGATGAAATGCCCACGAAAGATGACAAAGTGGCCCAGTGGTATCTACAATATATCAAGGAAGAATACGAGAAGAAGCTTGAAAAAAGCAATTGCCCTTTTCCAAAGAAAAGTGCGGAAAATAACGATAAATTTTGAACAAAAATGTTTATTTGTTTCTTTCTTTTTAGAAATAACGAGAATAAAACGAAGGGGAAAAAATAAACTTTTTTGTTCAAAAAAACATTTTTGTTGAATAAACTTTTTTATGAAATATGAACTATTAAAATTTTTGTTGAGTTAATTTTTGTTGAATGTTTCTATGAATAATTTTTGTTGTTGAAGAAGCACCTAAGGAGAAGCGAAAATGTTTTCAAGATGTGATTGTCGGGACAGTCTTCAGAATAATTTCTTGGGTGGGTGAGGATGGGAAAGATATTAAGGATCTTCTAAGGATAGTATGTTGACGACGCACTTTAAATCTCAGATGTTTCTCCTTTCTGCTGCGATGGGCTGAGCATTACAAACGAGGGGATCTGGACACTAAAGGCTTCCTGGGATCCTGTGACTTTTTCCCTTCTGTTTCCGCATGCTGTGTGACTTCTGCCTGCTATGAGTTTTGCTTGCTGTGTGTCTTCTTCCTGTTTTCCGAGTCTAGATAAAGTCTCAAACACATTCTTATCTGGTAAATTATACTGTCTAAAAAATTTAACTTGAATTCCTTCGTACATCAACACATCTAATATTTCAACAATTCTTTTATTAAATATTTCGTACGCACATTTGCATATTTTTACAATAGCTTTAAATTTCATTTTTGTAATAAGTGCGATGGTCAGTAAAATAGTTTTTTACACATCTGATGTCATCTTTTTAGAACTTATTGTGCATATTTTAACTGAATAACTATCGACTTAACTCCCACATCGTTAATGAAGGTTATATTATCATGGAGCATTTTTTTGCTTATGAAAGTTATATAGTAGTGCATTTAATTTTCTTATATTCATAAATATAAAAGTTAGAGAAAAGAGTTGTACGGAAATAAAATTGGTATCAAGAAAAAGTTATTTTTTTTGCAATTAAAACTGGTTTAAAAATGGTATTCGTGCAATAATATACTTCAAAGTTATTGAGGGAAAACGTAAAATTTGGATTAATTTCTAATTAAAATTTTAAAACCCCTTTCTAAGTGAGCACTTACTACCCAAGATACTCCGTGCGATATTTAATAGCTATAGGTCAAACAGTCTGCCCTGTAGATCGTTTTAAACAATTCTTGCATCACACATGTTGCGCATGCAACATAGCTTAGAACAGCTTAGAAATATTATGTTAATATTCTGTAATTTGATGCGTAGGCGTTAAATTAACCGCTTAACTTAAAAGAAGAATACTCGAGAATCGAATTATAGCATTTTTAGTCATAAAACTAAAATTTAATCGTTAATTAGCTTTTTAATTTTACATAAAAATTAAGTTGAATCTATAAACATCTCAAGTATAGCCTTTTTAGATGAATGAAAACGGCATTGGATGCGCGCAAAATGCAGATGCATCCAAAATGTAAATGACAAGAATAAAAAAAAGCAACTATACAAAATAAAAGTAACTGAAGCAAATTAAAAGAAAAATCCGGCATGGAGGCTTCATCAAGGGTCACCCCTAGCAAGGATTTAAAAGTGGGATTTTTTCTGCACATTTTCAGCCCGATAAATGTCCAATATTTGATCCCTCGTAACCTGAAAATCCCAGATTGAAAGAGTTGAAAAGATCATTTCAAAGATACAAAAATTTGCCATTAACACAACAAACATGAAGCACATCAACGCAATTTTACAGAAAAAATAGCAGAAGAGTGCATTAATAGTTCAATCACTGTTGCGAGATATGCTGATGCAGCAATATTACCGTATCTGGTAGTTTGATTTGCTACCAATTAGTTATTCCTGTTAATCAGGTTCTTCTTTATATGCTCGAGTTTAAAGAGAGTAGAGCCAGAGCCAATGATTTCCAATCCATGTGCTCATTGCAACGAAATCACAATGAGTGGTGTTATGGTCATTTGCACCATGGTCCCAATGTCTGTGTTTTGCGTTACTTCTGAGAGCACTACTTCTAATAACTAGAACAGTGAAACCTGTGTACATAAATACAATCTATATAGATAAACATACCTATAAAGATATTTCCTTTTTTCCTGGTGGAATTCCTATATACTTAATATATTTTGAACCTGCCTACAGCGGTAATCACTTTTTAGACGCACTTGTCTATAACGGTAATTTTACCTCTTTAGAAAGCTGGTGCAGTACAATCTCGAAATATTTTTTTTCTTGGAGAACGACACCCTATAGTCAAGAATGTCAGATAACAGGGGAATCGGAGGGAGGGGCCAGAATCTGGAGCTTGCTTAACAGGAGATCGAGAGGGGACTAGCGATTGAAATGTACACTAGTGTGAGTCACTGGTCTATGGAGAAAAAAAAAGTTTCCCGATTTCTGCCGGGCACAGCAAGAAAAAGGTGACAAATGGTGTTTTTAGCTCACATATGAATTTTTTTTTTTAATGAATGCGATATCATCTTCTGCCTCCGGATTGACTTTGAAAAATGCATATTTTGGAAAAAAACTTCTTTATGATGAGTTGCTACAACTAGGCTAAAAATAGTTTCAAAATGTGTGTCTGTCAAACAAATTGAAATTATATGAGTAATATTTATTTATTATAAGAAAAAGTTTACAAAAGTGACATTTATATTATTACAATAATACTTTCAATGACACGAATATTCTTCTTACAATCGAATTTCGGCATGACTTTTCGAGATTCTATTTGGTTTTTTACGAATCTTTCTCTCTCAGATATTTTGCACAGTTTTAGAAGGAGATGCCACCGAAATATAAATTTGGATTAGCACGAGTTCGTCATGGGGCATGAGACATTTTCCTTGGAGGTTTGTTTATTAAACCCTTAGGAAATATGCCTGTTGAAACCGCTGATACTACTCTGAACAAATATTTTATATGTTACCGTTAAAGTATATAATGCAGTTATTTCATAGAATACCTAGTTATTCCATGAAATAACTGATCGTGTCCGTTAAAGTGTGTAATATGTTATTAATTTGACACTTTAACTAGTTATTCTATGAAATAACTAGGTATTCTATAAATTAACTAATGAGAGACAGTTAAAGTGTAAAATAAACAATTTATCTAAAATGAAATTAAACTAATGATAGACAATTAAAATGAAAAAGAAGCAATTTATCTAATTTATGCAGCGTATAAATGGTATTTATGGAAACGTACAATAAAATCATTTGTTAGAACAAGGATTACTAAAATGACGCTTGGAATTACAAAGAACATTATTTCTAAAACAAAAACATTTTTTGTTGACACACTGGGTTTTACACGAACATTTTTTAAATCCCTCAGTACCTAAACTTTGAGCTGTAGCAACCGACCGGAGCGATATTTCTACATCCGGTACTTCTTCGATTTTAATTCGTGCGAGATATATGATATAGATTATTTTACACTTTAACGGGCTGCAGATCGTTATTCTATGAAATAACTAGTTAAACCATGAAATACAAGAGAGTTTTACACTTTAACGGACACGATCAGTTATTTCATGGAATAACTAGGCTTAGGTATCAAATAAGTAGTCAACGATTTCATACTTAACGGTAACATATATAATATATCAGCTTTTTGTGAAACGGGTGAGCGAAAATATCTTTTCGACTTCATCAGTTTCTGGTCGGTCCCTAAATGCCCTTCGTGACCGAATCTTCAATGTAAATTAGAATAAAGACGTTATCTTCTTATACGGTCGTAGTTCGAGGAAAATTCATTAAACCTTTCGCAGATATTTTTAAAAATTCTCAATTTTTATTTTAACATACTTTTAAAATAACATCTGCTACCTCCAGAAGACGTTTATTTGGAAGCCTATCGTATGTCTGACCTACCTTTTTTAAAGATCACGCATTCTTTCAAACACCTGTTTAGATTATTCGTATAACTAAATCTATATCAAATTCAAGCCTGTGATGTAAACTTAGACTTCGTTAATCGGCGGTGGTAAGAAAAAAAGATAATTTTTTTTCCAAACACTTTCATCTGTAACCGATAGATATTGTATAGATTTCAACTATAATAGTTTAAAAAATGGAAAATGAGTAAATCTTAATTTTTTTTTTCAATCTAATAACTGTTTGTAATTTTAAGCCAGCCGCAGAGAGAAATTTTTTTTGTAATTCGGGAAACTTTTGAAGTAGATTTCGGTGAATAGAATATATTAAATTTTGGATTGGTGAATTTGCAGTTACTGAGGAGGTTTTGTTCCGTTTTCTTAATGTTTGCATTAATATAGCTCAAATGCTGCGTATTAGAGGTGTTCCTATTTTGAAAACAATATATTATGAATCATTCATTATAGAATGTTGTTTCCCAAATTTTTCGCTTTCAAATATATCATGTAATAGAGAAAAATGCACCAGTTGATTGCACTTATTACAAAGAAGGCCGCTGTGGCCTTATTGGAAAGTTCTAGGTTTTGAGGCGTCGAGGGTTCCAGGTTCGAAACCCGACCTACTGAGATGCCGCCGTGTAGGGGCCTGCTACACGCTAAATCAAGGTCGTAGTGGCCAAATGTCTTTCCGTTGGTGGTGAAGTTTTGGAGAGGTGCCAGCTCAAGTAAAGTCGTCCCCGTCATCAGACGGTGGTTCAAATTACGTGGTCCGTCCTAAAAATAGGCCCTCAAAGGTTTCAAACGGGACTTAATATAAATAAAATTTAAAAAACTTATTGTTGAAACCAGGAAATTTGGAGTTATCGATATTTGTTGGTTAAAAGTGGGGAATCAAATATGAAAATATTTGAAAAGTGACCGTAAAAAATCACCTGGTTTCTACCTAAAACAATGGGATAAGACCTGCTCTCTAGTAAACACCTTTTTTTATATGTAAACAAAAGGCTGACGTCATCTGACGTCACGTCTAATTTGCATAAGTCAACGGAAAAAATGTATGTCTTCTTCAACAATTTATATCAGTACAAATCTGTGTATTAGAATACAGAAAAAAAGCAGTGCTTTAATATTTTCAATAATTAATCCACAAACCGTAGTTTCAGTTGTTACTTACAGTTTTTCTGGAAAAAAGTGAATCATTTACTAGAGATAAAAAAAGATAACCTATAACGAACAAAATAATGATTACAACTTACAAATAAATATTTTTTTTAAATATGCATATTCTTTAAATTCTTGTAGGTTCTGCTAAGGCATCATTAGCACAGCAAGTATCCACTAAATGGAGAACATGCAAATTTCTATTATTTAACTATAAGATCTGTGCCTCTAAGACGGGGTTTTAGCCTGCAAAACCATATCTCAGAATTGATTTTGAATACGATTTAGTTTTTTAGAAATCTGAGAACTGATTTTAGTCAAAAGATGTAATACAAAATCTCTCATGCACATTAGCAGAGTGCTTAAGAAATAAACGAAAAAAGTACACAAAAATCTACTTAATGATATTATCAATTAAGTTGCTATACAATTTTTCTAATTTTTATAAATTTGAAAACCATTACCATTTCCTTTGAACCTTGATCCAAACAAACATCTTTATGCAGCTATCTTTGTTATCTACAGTATTATCATCTACCAACGTAATTGCAACGAGTTTCTGTATAGATAAGTTGTAAGCCCTGAAGTTGAACTGCTTAAGAGAAAACTGACCCACATTTGTGGTTCGCTTGCGGAGGGGAAGAACCAGGAAAAAAGCTCTCCTTCAGTCGTTTTTAACAACAATATGTGATGCCTATTATTATTAAAAAAAAAAAAAAACTTCGTTTAATTTCGAAATACTAAAATAAATTCTCACTTCCAATTTTATCGCTAAATCTAACTGAAATTTCAACTTTTACCAATAATGCATTAAGATTGGATGATGTGAAACTATGCTATTATTTCACAGAATCATCATAGTAAAACTATCACACCACGATTTGAGAGGTTTATATTTTAAAAGGAGAAATTTCGAGTTAATTACTAGAAAACAATAAACAAAATTAACAACAACTGATTCCAGCTAAACATTGATATACAAGTTTTACAAATTTTTTTAATAAGCTTGAACATTTTCATCGCATCGTTTTATTATGTATCCTTCCAGATACCAAACTTTAAATCTCTTCTAAAAAAGCTGTGTCTATAACACTGACGTCTAAACACGCCGAATGTTATTAAATTTGAATAAAAAGTAACTTTATATTCCACGCCTCACTGAGAAACAGATCATAAAAGTGTGAGCCTCTAGTCGATATTTCATACCGATTTCATAAATAAAGTTCCCATGCCTTTAAAATAGTTTTTTTTTTTGATATTTTGGAGAGTGTTGTAAACATTATTTACACGTAGTCGTCTCTTTTAATAAATTTCACCTGCCTTAAAAAACAAGAATTCCTGTCCTTCGTTTTAATATAAGGCTCTTTGGATGAGCCCTAAGAAATTTATAACCGTTCCGAAATACCTTTCTTTGGAGAAATGCTAAAAAAACCTTCAATAGAGGATGGAAAAGGTCAAAGGGTCAAAGTTCCTATACCAAGATATTAAGACGGTGAAGGTTCACTCAGGTTTCTTTTCCTGGAACCCTGTAAGATTTTATACTTTTGTATTCCCTCAGAAATATGCTTGTCTCGGAAACGCGCCATGAAACATGGTTTCTTTAGATACCACAAAAAAGTACGCTGGGATAGTTTGTTAAGCAATGTTTCTGAAAGATATTTAGAGATATAAAATCAAAGCAATTTCCGAAACATTAATTGTTACCAAAGAACAGCAAATTTTAGATAATGTAGAATTTGAAACTTCATGAAATTGTAGGCTGGCTTGAAAGCCGATAAAATTGGCCTAGGTAAAATCCAAGCAGTCAAAACGCTGACTTTGCTAACTGCCGAAAGAGATGGTTTCATTTTTGGAGAGTTGAACAAACGAAACTAGAATTTGCTAAGAATAATAGAAACCATCTCTGGTCCAAAAGAATTATAGAAAATGCAATGTTAGTTTAGTTGATTAATAAAAGACGAAATTTTGGGAGAAGGCATGATGCTGCAGTTACCGTTGATCTTGAACGCTTCCGCAAATAAAAAATCTCCTTAGATTTAACATTCTAAAATACCATGACAGGGCTTTTTTTTATGAGGGAAGAGAATCATCGGTCCGCTCCTTAGCACTCAGAAAGAGAGCACGGTAACTTTGAAGAGAAATCTCTTAACTTGTACGAAAAATTAGAAAAAAGGATCCACCCAAAGACAAGACATTCAGTGGTTTTACTAGCAAGAGATCTAGCTCGAGTGGATTGTGAAGCTACAAGAATTGCAGTTTTACTCAACAGAAAATCGATCATCAAGCAATATAAACTGAGTGAGGCTTTGAAAAATTCTCAAAACATCAGCTGAAGCTGAGAGAACATTTTCTTCTTCTGCCAGTTGTTCCATAACAAAGCAAGAACTGAATGGGAGAGCATAAAGCATTGACTTCTAATCGCCTTTTAATAATACCCTCTAAAAAAAATTAATACTATAATTTTTTGTATTTTGTAGTTCAGCATATAGAGAATATTTTTTTGAATGTATGAATAAAACTTATTTTGTGCCATTATTTTCTACATCAATAAAAAATAACTAATTTTTTAGACATTTTATATTTTGGATGCCTTTCCGGAATGACTGATGTGTCTCGAAATTTCCGGGATGGTGTGGGAAAGGGCGGGAAAATCAGAAACCCTAGATCTGTCAATAGTTTAACATTTTTTAACAATACTCAAATAATAAAAAACGTTGAGAAGGCTTGTGTGTCTCCTTAATTATTAAGCTACTTAACACTGACATTAATAATAATAAATTCTTGAAACAATATAAAATTAGTCAATATTTTAACACATGATTTTACAACAATAAAAAATTATATTGTACCAACTTTCGTTCTTTGAGTGTCATTAAGCAGCTTTGGATATGCTTCCTTTAAACTGTGTTGAAGTTTCGATCTTTGTATCAACCTATCTCCGGAAAGGACTTTGATTTTGCTATATATTAGCTATGACTGAAAGGAAAACGTCCAGCAAATACGCAACTGAACGAAGTATACAG
>BGPR01000556.1:386939-516182 GCA_013235015.1 Araneus ventricosus | reverse complement strand
ACTAGCGTCTGTATCCCAAACTCTTTCCCTATGGGATGGGCGAATCCATCTCAAGTAGTAGTTTTCGTAGGTGGGGAAGTTTGACAAGGAGGGACACACTCGGAATCACTTGGGAAAGGGTTTGGGATCGAGCAGAGCCCTCTAGTAGACGCTAGTGAAGTGATAGGAGAACACCGTGCCGGGAATGAGATTATTGCCTAGTTAATTCATGCGCTGAAAATAATAATATTTAGGAAGTGAATTACAGATCTGTCGAGATTTTTGGTAGTTAATGATGATTTCCTGTTGCAATATCTTTCTTGAAACAGCATTAAAAATCATATTGTGCACATAGTTAAATTAGTTCATCTATGTCCTAAAAAACAAGTTTGAAAGTATTTCTTATGAGTAGTTTCACATAATAACAATTTACTCTAAGGATTCATAACATAATCTTATAAAGTGCCTATCCTCAATCACATAAGAACTGTGAATATTATGACTGAACATAAATGTTAGTTTTAATAATTTTGTCTTGAAATGTATCAGCTGCTGCAATATTGAAGGTAATGTGTTTATGTTAAAGAAATTGTTGTATGAAATAAAACAAACCAATATCCAATTTATTCTAGTTTGATCTCTTTATTTGGTGTGATTAGATTTTATTTAATCTTATACATTGCAAAGTTTTAAGTGAAAGTGAGTTTTAAGCATGTTAAACTCTTTTGCATGGCAAACCTAAATTTTACGAAATTTCAGTAGATAAGCAAAGAGAAATTCCTATCTTGAATAAATAAAATGAGTTATTGGTTCTAATAAAAGTTTTATGCAAAATTTTGCAAACCTGTGTTACCTATATCACTTTTATATATATATAAAGTAAAACAGCATTAAAATGAATCCACAAAAAGTAAACACTCTTTTTTTTAAGTATGACCTCTGATAAAACAACTTGCTGCCACAATGTTTACATCGTGTTATCTCAGAAAAAGTGAAGTTTGTGATTTTCTTTTCTCTTGTAAAATAAATTATGCTGACTTATCAAAACAGAAAAGATTAATAGCATTTACTACCACTCTTACAAACTGCAAAACCCACCTAATGTAACTGAATGCATGCTTAGATTTGATCTTGAATTCAGAACCAATATATCTGATAACTCTGATTCTATTGTACTTAAAACTACTGGGCTTTTAAAAATTCTTTTTAAATATGGATGTCGCATAATTCAACATAATTTAATTTTTTTCTACTTTGTTGTTTCGATAGTATCTTGCTAAATAACTTTCTTCATCTACCCTAAAATGACATGCAAGTCAATTAACATACATATTTTGCATTACCCAATTCTCTTGGAGATTCTCAACGTTGTTGAATAAAGTTAAAAATATTTTTTATTTTATCTATCTCTTCTAGCTGAGTAATATATGACAATGAATAAAATAAGTTTTACTAGTGAGCAGATAAGTCAAAGTATATAATCCATTTCTCAAAATATAATGAACCTTTTCAATATGTAAAATAAATCATGTTTCAACTAATTGTTTAGATCACTTTTATATACAAAAAAAATTAAAACAGCATTAAAATGAATCTACAAAAAGTAAACAGTCTTTTTTAAGTATGACCTGTGATAAAACAACTTGCTGCCACATTATTTACTAGTTCTTATATCATGTTAGTGATTTTCTTTTCTCTTGTTTTCCAATGTATTTGTAAAATAAATTACATTGACTTATCAAAACAGAAGCTATTACTTAATTTAATTTCAAAAATGAGTATTCGACATATACTTAGCTGATCATAAAAATGTAAAGGAAAGAAATTTAGCATTTTTTATTTTAAAGAAATTTGTGGCTTCACTGTGAAAGGCTATTTTTCCTCCAAATAAGTTATCAAAATGTAATTTAAATTGTGTATTTAATTTATAGCCATACATGAGTATACAGGATATTCAAACTTCATAAAATTCAATATTACTTTCAAAGATTCATTTTTAAAGACTATCAATTTGTTCAAGAACCCTCATCATTTTGTTTCTCTTATCAATTTAGCTTTTGCAATGCCAATATTTTTGTGAATACTAATGATATTTAAGTTGGCCTATATATCGGGCTCTCAAAGTTATGAAGGAAAATAATGCTTCGTTTCGACCATGCACAGTAAAAAATTGCTCAATGTGTGGTTTCACTGCGAAATCAATGAATGTTAAAGGGTTAATTGCATTTTTTTGAATGTCAAGCATATATTCAAAAATTGTTTCGAAAATGTTTTGGTAATACAATAATTAAAATTAATACAATTTGTTCATTGAAGTGCTGAATGATGTTGCATAAGAATATGAAATCATTTAACCAATCTATATTTGAAAATTCATCATAATTATTGTTTTTTCCTTCAAAAAGAGCTTTATTTCTTGTAATAAATTGGCAAACCGATTAACCGCAACTGATCCATTGAATCTTGTATGTCAACATCTCAGAATATTGGTACTCTATTTCCGTTAATAATTGTGAAAATTGTCGTTTCTGAAGACCTTGCATTTATAAAGTTGACGGCTTTTATTACAACTGGCATTACATTGGAAAATATTTTTAAACCTTGCTTCACAAATAGAACTTGATGGTTAATTATACAATGAAATTCAATTTCTTAAGCTGCTGAATAGAATCATTGCTTTTTTGCCACCATATTGGGTGCATCATTTGTTATTACAGACAATTTTCTGTAGGTCAATATCCATTTCTTTAAATGCTTTATTAAATTCATTAAAATATCAAGACTAGTACACCTCCCTTTTGAATATTATTAATTTCTTTGACTCTTCTTTCATTACATTGCCTAATTTATATCAAGAATTAATAATTAATTGCCAATTTATTGCAAGAAAAATCTGCTAGTTGTGCATAACCATTTACATAATCACTCTCATCTAAAGCAATTAAATATATTTCTACACACTTTAAATCATTATGTATTTACCAAGATTGTATTGTGACATATTGGTAACTCATTTATATGCTTTACAATTGAATATTTTTCTTTAAAATCTGCAAAGTATCAATACATTCTAAAAATGTTTGTTTTACAAATTCTAAGAGGTTTCCCATGGTGAGGAATGCAATAGGTTGATAGAAAAGTAGCAGCTGTAATGTTATTATTTGGAATCAAAAAAGTTTTTAAAACACTGATTAATTTTTTAATACTTTCGATTGTCTGTTCTCTCTTTCACGTCTTAAAAAACGTTTGAAAAAATCAACGCATTGGGTAATTTAAAAAGCCTTTGGTACTTGATGTTTGACAAGCAATCATAGGTTTGCCACCACTGCTATAGTCAGAGTGGGAGATGGATTATGGTATTTGAAAGATATTAATGTTGAAGTCATAAGTTAATGAAATTTAATATTACAAAACTGAAGTTGTAGAAGTACCCGAGTTCAGCCATTTTATTGAAATATAACAAATGTACCAAAAAATACAGTGATCGAACAAAATTCATAAATGCCAACATTGGAAAGGTGGCTGTCCATAGCAGAAGGTCTATCAGGCACACATATACGTAAACAGATATGTTAAAATTTTGAATTTATGATCGTATATTTCATCATATTTTAAATAATCCAAAATTTCTATTTTTATGAAAAATATCTTATCTGAATAAATAATACAATAAATGTGTAAATCACTATTATTAGAAGAATATGAAATAATTATATGACATTTTTCAAAAACATGAAATGTAGAAAAAAAATCTGGATTGTGATGTCATCAAGGAATACAGGTAAAATGACTGTGTAGGAGGGGGATAAAACTCGCTTCCGTAAAAATTTAAATCTTATCCATAGTTTGCAGAAATTTTTGAGAAAATCCATTGTAACTATGGAGAATCTGTAATGGTTGGCATGTATGAAAATTTATCTGGTTTTAGGTTAACTTAATTATCTTATTTTCATTGTTTGTAATTTTGTGCCACTTTCAGTTTTGACTTTAATGGCTCCATTATTCCAACAATTCATAAAATCCTTACCTCAGTGAATTCCTACATTATTTTGATTCCAACAACTTGGAGTGCTTGAGCCCACACATTTCGGATAATCATATGCAAGCTGTCGTACTTGTTTGTAAGTCGGACCTTGGTACATATTTGAACTTTTAATAATATAATCACAAAGCATTCTTTCTTGACCTGTGGCGAAAACTTGTTGGCATGTAAACTTGGAGCTAAAGCAGTTGGATAAAGTATCCAATGTTATGTTATTAAGATCAAATGTTTTACTTTATTTTAATCTATAAATTAATGTAAAATAGGTCATTCCATATAATGTCTCCAGCTGTTCTAAGAAACATGCCATCTTGAAATGCTTGCATAGCCTTAGAAATCTTTTTCTTCTTAAATCATCTTGCTCCAAATCTCAAAGTTACTTAATTAAATTAATACTTCCTTAACATGAGGGATACATTTTAACAGTGTTGAAAGGTGCCATTAAGTTTAAAGTGTTATAACTCTCTTTAGAAAAGGAATTTCTAGTTGCCAATAGTATTGTTATATGCAGAATATCTTTAATTAATTTGGCGAATAAATCAACTTATCTCATTGAATATGGAGCAAGAAAAATTTAGTGATGAAAGGAAATTTCAATTTTTACTTAGGTCACAACACGTATTTCATTTCATAGCAAAGCACATGGTTTGCGAAATGGAATGAAGCCTATTGCCAGAAGATGTTCTCTTTTGAAACTTGATTAGCCACCTATCAGCCGATGAAATAGCATTTCCAGTGAAGAAAAATGCTAACTGTTGAAAGGTGTCCACCTCTCCCTTACATAAGTATTGGCATTTTAAAAATTGATTTTAATGACAATAGTCTTTTAAAGTGTAAAGTTTTATTGTGATATCAAATATTGATGGTACATACATTATTATAATTATTTTTACTTTTTTTAAAAAAAATTTACCATGCCTCTAGTACCCTGTTCAATAATTACTCCCAAATGACGTGCAAACTAGTTTATGTCTATTTACTTATCACTGCCTATGGATCTGATTTCATATGGAACTGAAATATTGCCTGTCACACATTACCAGAATAATCAAGATATACTTAGAAATAAATGTTTGACTTCCCTTCTGTGATGTGCCTAAAACTAACTACAATTACCCTGAAATGTAACCTGTGCAAGAGGGTTTATTTAAACAAGAGGGTTTAATAATTATATAAGATATGCAAGAAACTTGAAACAGCATTAAAAATCATAATATTAACTCATTTTAAAATAATTTATACTTAATAGGTGTTTCTGAATGGAATCAAATTATTCCAACAATTTTTGATATTTGAAGTCCTCTTCTTGTTGAAAAATTTCACAATTTATTGATGCAGCAGAGCTCTTGTGTCAATTAACCAAACAATGCATATCACACAATATTAGCTGGTTGATAAATCAGTCTATCAAAGACGGTATCAATTATTTAATAGGTAAAGTTTGTTGCTTGCCTCAGTTTGCATATATACAGAAAAGAAAAAAAATGTTGCCAAAATCTATGAATTCAGCAGCAAATTTTGCCTAATATCGCCAATAGATTTTTTTTTAATCGAC
This sequence comes from Araneus ventricosus, assembly GCA_013235015.1. Classification (NCBI taxonomy): domain Eukaryota; kingdom Metazoa; phylum Arthropoda; class Arachnida; order Araneae; family Araneidae; genus Araneus; species Araneus ventricosus. The sequence continues at coordinate 510,606 of BGPR01000556.1, read as the reverse complement.
TGTTCAAATAAGGGGCATTTGAATTGGACATCCTGTATTATCCTGAGAAACCTATCATTAAATAGCAAGCTATTGTACTCTTAAGAAAACAATAACACTGGTGGCAATAAAAATGTAACAAAATCCCTTAAGTGTCAAATTCTTAATCGGTTTGACAGGTAAAAGAAAATAATGCATTAAATAATTAATCAAAAAAGTACACAAATGAATTTATATATGAAAGAAAAACTAAGGACAAATCCAAATTTATATTAATGTAATAAGCTCTTTAATTTCACTACTATTATTTGTTTTTTTTTATTAGGTTTTGTATGAATATATTTTTCTTTCTTTCTAAAAGAATCTATGCTTTAACAGAATATACTCTGGCATAATTCTCAAAGGAAATTTTACAATTGTATATAGACATGTATGAATTAGTGTAAACAACATAAAAGAATAAGTATTCCATGCATATTTGGTCAGTTTCGGTGTTGTTTTTAGTTTAATATATTTGATTTTATTTTCTATTTGAATTTGATGCATCAAAAATAAAACAATACTTCCTTAATACTTGTTTATCTCTGCTATTAGTTTTGTGTAAATATATTTTTCTTTCTTCTGTAATGATCAACTTTTGATATTGATGCTAAAAGAATTTATGCTTTAACAGAATATTCTGTGGCATAATTCTCAAAGGAAATTTTACAATTGTATATAGACATGTATCAATTAGTGTATACAACATAAAAGAATAAGAATTCCATGAATCGGTGTTATTTTTAGACTAATATATTTGATTTTATTTCCTTATGAGGAATTTTAGACAATCTATGAAGATTATTTTAAAATAGTTGTAAAAATGAATTAAGAAACAATGATAAAGTATAATTAAGATAGTTTTTAAATTAATAACTTTACTAAATTAAAGAATTAAGCTTTTAAAATTCATACAGACTTATTACATTTTGGGTTTCATTTATTTATATTTTTTTATTTACATTGTGCAATAAATGATTTTTAGTAAATATGAGAATTGATTAATGCTATTATAGATATTTTACATAAATTACTGGATATGACTAATTTACTATTCTGTTATTCTTAACTACTGAAAATAATTTATCTGTGTGTATTAATCTTGAGAAACAACTCTCCACAAAATATTCAAAATTCTTCAAATTCAATTCACAAAATATTGACAAAAAATTCTTCAGATCTGGCAAGTTTCCAATTTCAGGATATTAAAAGCATACGAATGACAGCAGTTACATTTTGATTTTTTATTAGTAATTTATACAGTTGTTAATTTTTCCATGATGAAGAATATTCCATTCTGCAATTTTTATATTATTATTCTTAGACGAATAATAATAATAAATACATAATATTTGCTGGATGAACATTCCAGATATGAAATTGTAGTAGCTAAGTTTGAAAAAATTCAAGGAGACATAAATTAAAAAGTAATCATTAAATTAACTCAGCTAAAACTTATTTTATGTACTCTGTATGGATAGTACATATACTTGGTATACAATACACAGGAAAATATAATGTAAAACATTCAAGCATTACTATTTATCTGTATCAATCCTTACGTTCCGAACACTCCCCGAAATCTCCATGAATAAAATGAAGAATAAAGACTAATATTAAGAGAGATTTTAAAAAAAATTAAGATATGTATAATATTATGTAGGAATAAAATACCTATATGTAAACAAGTGTGCCTACTTGGGTGTTATTTGACCACAGTTGAAAATTACAAAGCCTATCATACTATAGCCTTTTTCAGGCTTCAAAACACGCAGTAATGTATTTAGTTTCTCTTTTCTTATAGGAATTTTCTATTGCAGGATTATTTTTAGAAGTTTTATCACTGCAGCCAGAAATATTTTTTGTTTATCAGTTCCTAGTAATATACTACGCCAGCGCCTACATACTACAACAGATTTCAACATGTGCAGAATCGACTGATAAGTAATTTTAAAGATGAGGAATGAAAAGTTATATAAGGTAAAAGGATGCTAAACAGATCTTTTAAGCTTATTTTAAAACTGACACAATTTCGCAATAATCAATCTAGCAGAGGTGTTTGTTTTCATACAACTAAAACAAACCTAAAGCGTCCCTCCACTAGATTCTCTCGATCCTAGAGGTCTCTGCTTGATCCCAGACCCTTTCCCAAGCGATTCCGAGTGTGTCCCTCCTTGTCAAACTTCCCCACCTACGAAAACTACTACTTGAGATGGATTCGCCCATCCCATAGGGAAAGAGTTTGGTATACAGACGCTAGTTTGGATTTGTGAGGTGCTATGCTAGAGGGGAATTTACTTTTCCCTCGATCCTTTCCAGCTCCCGTCGCTTCAGACAGCGCATGCGCAGAAAGGCCTGCTCGATTTGTGAGGTGCGGAAATTAAAGGCTAGTGCATGTAAGCATTCAACAACAACACGCCGCGCGGGCGTAAACTTCTGAAATTCTGGTCATGGAGCTGCAAATAAGTTCAGTGCTTTACCTATGAAAAATAAAACCTGATGCCTAAATAAATGAAGATTTGGACAAATATCGTCTTTTCCTTGATTACAATGGACTGCCTTTTCTCCTTTTATAAAACCTGATCTTTCAATAAAGTCGACTGGATCAATATTGGAGCATGGAAACCCCATACATGGATTTCGAAATTCGGAGCCGCCATCAGCCACATCTACTCAACAACAACAAGAGTACATTTTTTCCGGCTGAAGATGAATTTTAGCAGCTTTCGAGTGTTTCATATGGATGTCATCAGATCATAGTTCAAATACCCACATCATGTTATATTTCCTACAAAATTTCTACCACACCCGGATCATAACTCGTCGCTTATGTAGATTCTGATTTCAAATGCGCAACGCATTCATCTTCCAAGCTATATTTCAATGCACCAGCTTCAAGTATTTAATTCATCTACTTCACCTTATCGTCAAAAGTGAATTCATGTGGTGTTCTACAATGTGCTAACGTTTCGGTATCACTGTGGATTAAAATTTGGTCAAATGCTTCAACGAAAATAGCGAAGTTACATATTTCTTTAATTAATAAAGTGCACACAAAAAAGCAGCTGCTGCAATGTATTGTTAGCAGGGGAGAATAAATAAAAGTATCACGATCTTCAATGTTTTTAAAATGTTTGATTTTATTTTAAATTGATATTCATTTATAATATATTTTCTTTGATAAATAGTTTTGTTTTGGTTGTGATATTAAATATAATACTGATCAGTATATTTTTGGTAAATTATGAAATATATTCTTTTGAAATATTAATTTGAATTTATTTAGTATCATTCTATTTTTTGAGTGTGTTGTTTATGTTTCATGCATAATTATTTCTGAATTTTAGTAGTTGAATTTTCGTGAAATTTTGCTGAAAAGTAGTATTATTCTATGTATTTAATTGCAGTATTAAAGTAAATAGTTTAACATGTACTTATTTTAAAATTCCCTTAAATTTAAAATTGTTTTCCCTAACTTGTATTAAATTTTTTCCTGCATGAATTTAAGATCTGGTAAAATAGTTAAAATGAATGACAAAACTAATGCTAAACCAGTTGAATCTGGTATTGTAATGCAGGCTACTAATTCTATCAATATCATTCCTTTTGACCCGAATAACTCTATGAATGTAAATTCTTGGCTTAAATACTTTAATGATAAATGTCAAGAGTATAACTTAGATGATACATGGAAATTGAACAACATAACAGCATACTTAAAAAACAATGCCTTAACTGAATATGTAAATTCCTACGATACAATTAAAACTTGGGAGGAATTCATTTCCTTTTTAACTGAAAGGTACATCTCACCTAACCTAGTCAATTTGAGTGATTTCACTTCGAAATCATTTAAAGAAGGTGATGATATAACTTTATACTTCCAAGAAAAATTAAAAATAGGCAGACAATTAAATTTAGGTACAAGCATAATTCTTGAGGGACTTTCGGATGTCTTGCCAGTTAATCTAAGACAACTTTTGGCGATAAATTCCCCTAACAATCCCACAGAATGGCTCATAACGGCCACAAAATTGATAAAAATTCAAAAATCAGATGAAAATCAAATTAACCCTAGCCATTCTGCCACCCAAAATTTAAAAACAAACTCTGTTAGTGGTAACCAATGGCAGCCAAGAAATATTAGGCCCCATAACTTCACACCCAGGCAAAATTTTAGGCCTTATGACTTTCAACCAAATTCTCCTCCCAGGCAAAATAACAATTACCAAACTCCTCCACCTAGGCAAACTTTCAGACCTTTTAGTAACGCTAACACCCATTTTCAAGAGAAACTACCACCTTCACCATGCTGGCTTTGCACAAAACAAGGCATTGCCAATGCTTATCATTGGGTACAAACTTGCCCATTTGGACTTTCCGCAGGACAATTACCATCTCCCAATCCTGCTGCACCTAACTTTGATCCTCCAAAGGAGGAAAATCAACAATGACAATTACATACAGTATCCGGATACTACAAAAGAAACCCGTTGACATGTGTTTTAGACACTGGTTCAACTATCTCTTTAATCCCACGTGATTTAGTGACAAAAAACCATTTAAAAATGACAAATGCTCAAGGTATAGTTGTGCAGCAAAACCGGGGTACAATTAGCCTAACCAAAACTTGTACATTTTCATTAAAAATGGGTACCATAAACAAAAATGTGACTATGTATGTTCTAGATCATACTTTACCTTATATAATCCTAGGAATGCCAGAATTGTTAAAATATGACATAACTATAGACTGCAGTAAACAAAAAATTTGTCAAAATGGAAAAAACTTAAATAAAAGTCAAAATGATAAAAATCATTCAAATGATAAAAACAAACAAAATGTTTCTTTACATATTTCTGAATGTAAACAAATAAACTCCCGTTGTTCTCAGACCACTGAAGATCAGGTTAACCCTCCTCAGTCTGTCACAGAGAATAAATGTGAGTTAAGAAAAGAAGTAAAAGATATAATTAAAAATTTTGATTCAGTTTTTTCAAAGGACAAGTATGATGTTGGTGCACTCAGAGTTGAACCACAGAGAATTGTGCTCAATTCTGACTTGCCAGTTAGTTTGAGACCTTATCGTACTTCTCCTGTTGAGGAACAAGAAATAAAGAGTCAGGTTGAGAAATTGTTGCAAGCTGGTTTAATTAAAGAAAGTAATAGTCCCTATTCATCTCCGGTAACTTTAGCTTTTAAACGTGATGAGGGTAAAAAGACTCGATTATGCATAGATTTCAGGAAATTAAATGCTCTATGCAAATCAGACTCTGAACCCTTACCCCTCATGGATAGTCTACTAGATAAATTATCAAAAGCAAAAATTTTTTCCTCTTTGGATTTGGCTTCGGGGTATTGGCATGTGCCCATTCACCCAAAAGATACTGAAAAACTAGCTTTCTGCACAAATTTTGGCTTATATGAGTGGTGCAGATTACCATTTGGCATTAAAGTAGCTCCTGCCATTTTTAATAGATTAATTCGAAGAATATTAACTAAATATAAAATTGATTTTGCTTGCAATTATTTTGATGATATCATTGTGTACTCTTCATCTGAACTAGAACATTGGAAACATCTTAAAACAATCTTTGAAATATGTGAAAAAGAAAACATTAAATTGAAACTATCCAAATGTGTTTTTGCCCAAACTAAAATTAGCTTTTTGGGTTATGAAATTGAACAAGGTAAAGTTTCCCCTAATAATGCTAATATTGAAACTATCAAAAAATTGCAACCACCCACTAATGTTAAAGAACTTCAAAGGTTCTTAGGTTCTGTAAATGTTTACAATAAATTTATTCCTCAATATGCTAAACTTAGATATCCTTTAAATCAACTTTTGAAAAAAGATGTAAAATTTAACTGGACAAATGAATGTCAGGATGCATTTGACAAGCTTAAAGAAACCCTAACAACTAAACCGGTTTTAAATTTATATAACCCTGATGTAACTTGTCATGTTTTTGTCGATGCATCACAAAAAAGTGTTGGAGCTGTTTTGAAACAACCTGATGCCTCTGATATTTTACATCCAATAGCTTATCATTCTAGAACTTTAAGAGACTATGAAAAAAATTATGCTATAACCGAGTTAGAATGTCTTGCAATAGTTGATGCTTTGGATAAATTTTACTATTACCTCCACGGTCAAAAATTTGTCATTCATACTGATCATGCGGCTCTCGTTTGGCTCAAAAATGTTAAAAACTTAAGAGGTAGGTTATTCAGCTGGTCATTAAAGTTAAGTATGTTTGACTATGAAATTAAATATCAAAAAGGTTGCACTAACATTGAAGCAGATATGTTATCTAGGCATCCAGTTTCTCACCATCTTCAACATGCAGTACATTTGTTAGACATAAATGAAATAAAAACTCAACAAAAAAATGATAATCTCTGTGGACCTAAGTATCATGAAGTTAAAGATGTAATAGTAATAAAAAAGAGAAATTTGTACAAAATAGTTGTGCCATTTTCATTAACACTTAAATTGTTAAATCAAGCTCATGAACAATTTGGTCATCCTGGTGTCCAAAAAATGTTAAATTTAATTACTCCTCAGTATTATTGGCCTAATATTACCTCTGATATAACTGAATTTGTTAAACATTGCTCTATTTGTCAACTTAACAAAAAGCGAAAACAAAAAAGATTTGTCCTACTCCAACAAGTACCTCCTACTAGTACACCTTTCGAATGTATTTCTGTAGATACTGTTGGAGGTTTCAATTATTACAACTCAACAAAAAAATTTCTTCGTATTGTGATTGACCATGCGACAAGACATGTTTGGGCTTTTCCTTCAAAAAATGAAAACTCTGAAACTTACATTAATATTCTAAAACAAATTTTCCAAATTCAAGTCCCTGTAAAATTATTAACTGATAGAAATGCTGCATTTACTTCCTCTCGACTTAAAAAATTCCTAAGAAATTATAATGTTAAGCATCTTTTAACCACAGCCCATCACCCACAAACAAATGGCAAAGTTGAATGTGTTAATCAATCATTAGTAACTAGGCTTAAATGTAAAGTTAATTCCACTTCCACTAAAGTTCCTTGGACTAAATTATTAGAAAGCGTTACTAATGAGTATAACTTAACTCCCCATTCAATAACCAAATATCCACCTGCCTACTTGTTGCTTGGTACATTACCTTATGACTCCCCTATTGGTCAAAATAGTTATTATGAACCTGTTAACGAAGCTCGTAATTTGGCTTTACAAAGAACAATAGATTACCATAACAAAAACAAAATAAGATATGATGCACGTTTTGTTGACAAGAAATTTAACCCAGGTGATCTTGTTGTTTATGAAGAATTCCATTATCCCAATACTAGAAAATTAACTCCTCCTTTTTCTGGCCCATATGAAGTTATTAAACAATGTTCTGAAGTAACTTATGAAATTAATAAATCAAATCCTTTAACAAAACAAGCCACACAAATTGTGCATATTTCTAAATTAAGATGTTTTCATTCTCCAGATAAACTTAAATTAAGTCATGAATAATAAATTAACTACATGAAAAAAAAAAGCTTGTCCTGCCTTTATAATTCTGTCCCTTTTGGTAAGAGTCAGTCCGTTCAAAAACCCTTTCCCCATGGAGGGCTGAGTCTTGCATATTTTTCTTCTTTGGTGTTTCCCAAAGAATAAAACGATGATAAGTGAAATGAGACTTACTGTTTTAAAAACAGTGTTTAACAATATTGTGTTTTGTTTTGTGCATTGTCACTCTCTCTGGGAGAATGCATGAAACAGATCACAAAGACCTTGTCTCTTTTTTGCCCAGACTTGGTGATACTCCCAGTTGCTTAGGCAACATCATCAAGATTAACAAAAAATACTTTTGTCACTGATGTTAAACTCAATGAAATGTCACCGACATCAAACATTAGTATATTCTTATTTTTCTATTTGAAACATTTGTATTTTTATTTATCAATGTTTTTTCATACCATTTTAGTTGCATATACAATTGAATATTTACATTAAATTATTTTTCATATAAACAAATCAGTAGTTAAATTACTATTGAAAGAACTTTGATTTGAAGAACTTTTCATCACGTGAATGGAACTTTTTTCTACAATCAACTAGCTAGCGTTTATTGGAGTACTCCAGGGAACATATTTAATTTAAAATTTTTGTGTACATATTGAAATAATTTTTATACTTAAATGAATATTTTCTATGTTTTTGTAAATATCCTTGCATTTATATTTTTACTTGTACTCACTGAAGTACCTTTGAAAAATGTGTATCTTATTGTACATTTATTGTTGATATTCTTAAATTCAAGCCCATGACCAGCAATTAAAACAATTTATCAAAATTTTAATAATATTTTAAAGGTAACTTGTCCAACTTCGCAGGTTTTACGATAGCAAGGGCCCTGCTGTCGTACGACTCTTGCGGAGGGGGGAAATTGTGATATTTTAATTTTTTAACTTTCCTAAATAATCTTAACGACACCTCATTTTAAATACTTCTACTTTCAACATAATTAACGCACTACAACTTTCTTTACAAGTCACGAGGTTCTAAAAGGGAAAATTCCCTCTTCTGAGTACTTAAGCGTTCTGCGCATTCATTTCTGTCCTTTTTCCTTTTTCACGCCAGCATGTAAGCATTCAACAACAACACGCCGCGCGGGCGTAAACTTCTGAAATTCTGGTCATGGAGCTGCAAATAAATTAAGTGCTTTACCTATGAAAAATAAAACCTGATGCCTAAATAAATGAAGATTTGGACAAACATCGTCTTTTCCTTGATTACAATGGACTGCCTTTTCTCCTTTTATAAAACCTGATCTTTCATATATATATATATATCAATATCATGAAAGTCAAAATAATGTTATGTTGCTTTTACATTTCTGCTATGTTTGTTTCGTATTTGTTATATATATATATGTGTGTGTGTGTGTGTGTGTAAATGTTAGAAAGAAATTTGAATATTAATATTTATAATTCAAAGATGATTAAAAATCAAAATTATTTTCATCAATCAGAAATCAATAATTTAAAACTTCTTGGCATACACATTTGACTATTTCTTCAACAGTTTATTTCAACATAACTTCATTCCAACAAAATTTTAAGCTATCTTATCAGTCTTAAACTTTTCTCCAAATCTTCAAAAAAATTTTAAAAATATTGCTTTTTCCATCAAAATTTCAAATATGCCCTATATGCAATGAAATGTAGCTCAGAAAAGCTTCCCCACATGTATACATGCTTATTCCAATAATTATTTAGTCAAAAAAGATATAGTGTTTTTCTCAGTGTAGTCATTTGTGTTTTAAATCTCGGAAAATTCTAGTTGTCATAGAATGATGTAACGAATCTCGCAAACTTTTAACTAAAAAAAGGACAGTTTAAAGAAAATAGTTGCTTGAAACATGTTCATATTAACTATTCAAAGTTAAAACCCATAATAATTATTTACTCTTAGAATTTTAAAATTGATTAGATAGCCTTTTTCAAAATTTTCAAACATCGTTTTTTCCAGCAAAATCTTAAACACGCACTTTTTTAAACGAAATGTTGCTTCCGCACATATTTAATTCGAACGATCTAACTAAAAAAAAAAAAAAAAAAATTCTTTGTTTCCGACTTCAAACCAATTCAAGAGTTCCGCCGATTGAAAGGTAAACAATTCTCCAAACTTGCGAGTATCAAATTCGGCCCGATTTTGCTCCCACATAAACGTTATATAGATATAAAAGCCAGGGATTCCCTTGCACACTGCTCTCTTCTACGCAAATTGTATTCAACAGTTCGCAAAAAACTCATTTTAAATCAATAAATTCAAAAAAAAAGTAACGAATTTTCCGCGTAAGCGATTAGCTCAACCGGTTATCGGAAACCTCGGCGTCAGGGTTGAGATTGGTAAACAAACTGATCGTTGCCCACGGGGAGAAAGAAATAAAGGTCCTTTTTGCTCCACGTATAAGCGTTTTATATAATATAGATTATTATATGTTATTTTGAAGTTACCTAAATTAGAGACATTTTGCTTGCCCCCGTCGGAGATGTCTTCCCCCCCATCAGAAAATTTCTGGAGCCACCTCTGCTCACGTCAGGCATACTCTAACGCCACTCCTGGTATCCAAACGGATTTGGCGATTGTTTAGATCGGAGGGTTAATGGAAAACGGACTGTGAATCCGAAACAAACAAAACTCGTCCATAGAGACTAACATGTAAATTTCATCTAAGATAATGAATAAAAGATATTCTTAATTTTAAGAGAACTTGCGAATTTTAGTATCTAAATATCGTTGACTATCGGATAATTTTCTTCTTTTAAAATTAAATATTTATCCATGAAAATTTTTTATTGTAAAATTTTACAGTAAGGGAAAATTTTACTTTCAGATTAATTAAATTATTCATCACTAAGACAACAATTTGATATTTTTGAATCATTTATGTGACTGTGCATGATAATAAACACTAAAGCTTCATATAGTTCTGCACATGGGATGCTGGCTATATTATCTTTTATAAAGTTGTTATTAAATAAAAACAAATAATTAATTACTGAATGTAAACAAAAGTCATTATGGACAAAGGAATCAGATTTACGGTGTCTCCCTAATTTATAACCAAGTCTGGCTCTTGCGCCATAAAACCAAAACTCACCCCCCCCCCTCCTGATTTGTAATGGCACATGTAATATTTCTCTGGTAAATACCATTTTTTATATTTCTTCTCTGGCAGACGATTTTATAAAGTCATATCTACCGATATTATTATCGTTGTTTTAATTAAGTTCAATTTAGCGCAAATTCCAACAGATCGTGTTTAAATTGTAACACATCTTTTCAGATTCTTTTGTCTTTTTTTTTTTTAAATATTTTTCTGAGTATGGCAGAAAAAAAAAACAGTGTTAAAAATAAAATAAAGAATGAAGAGTCTTAAAAAAAAAGTCAATTGGAATAAAAAGTTGAAAAAAATTGTTTGGCCAATTGTGTCCCCAAATAAACTGGTGGCCAAGGACAATTTCTCCAAAAATGACTGCGGAAATTAAATTGGAAGAAATGAATCCGGATCGAAAAGAGTGAATTTATCTGAATTAGCGAAGGTGAGCAATAAAATTTCTTCCTTTTGGTAAGGTAAGCTTGAAATTTGGTTCTATCAAGCGAAACGAAATATACCGTCTCAAAAACAAGATTGCAAAATTTATTCAAGGAAAGCAAAAATGTGAGCCTTAAAGAATTGACAAAAAGAATTGATTTAGGTACTTGCCAACCTGTACCTAGCTAACTTGTACAAAATATTATATCTTTTGCTACAACGGATATATCAGAAGGCAGGGCCGACCTTTAGCTGATTGGACCGATTGCTACCAATAGGGCACCGCCCTTAAGAGGCGCAAAGAGAGAAAGTATTGTAATAGTAAAAAAAATTCGACATTGAGATTTTGACAAATCTTCAAGTGTTATAACTCCTTGAATTTGAAAAAAAAAAAAAAACATTTTCAGAGTTATGGTCTGTGGATGCCATAACAGAAAAATGCCACTACCTGAACGGATGAAATTTGGTATGTTGTCAAATTTTAGATTTCTATCCAATTTCGGACGAAATCCATCTAAGAAAAGTCTGTAGTTGAGGGAAGAAAAGTCCAGTTGGCCAAGGGGCTAAAGAAAAACTAGAACGAAAACTAAAAAAAAAGTTATTTGATCAAATAATTTTTTGGGCTCAGCACCTACCTCTTCAAGAAGGTTTAATAAAAAAATATGGTTGGAAAAATTACCTGAAAATATAAAAAGTATTTTGATTGTTCGTAAAGAGAAAAATGAAAAATTGGCTATAATGGCTGAAAAAATATTTGATGTGTATATAGTGGATAAAGTAACCACTATGAACGATGGTTTGAGAAGAAGCATTTAGCAACTCGAACAAGAAATTACGCAATTGCGAGTTACTCGGAAGACTTCATTCTTCCATTCGAAATTCAAATAATATTCGTTACCATTCACAAAGTTCTTCTCGTAAACGTTTTGATCGTAATGGCAAATTTTGCTATTATCACTTTCGATTTGGCTCAAAATGCATACCAGAAAACTGCCAACAACTTTGCCAGTGGGTTTCCAGGACAACTTAAACCAGCAGAAGAATTAATGGCAAATTGTGCTGCGGATCTAACTTAGGATTGCACCATAACACAATTTATTTTTGAAAGAGAAAAATACGGTGTAGAATTCACAGAAAACTGCTTGTATTTCAATAAAACACAATATATTTATTTCACTGTAGTACGAAAAACTTTACCTGAGCCCCCGGCTCTCCAAGTATTTTTTTATTTTTACAAAGTAAATATGCTTAGCATAACCTAAACGAAAACAAACAACAAAACTGAAGAACTGAGTAAATAACTAAATTTTTAAACATTTGCATTTTTAACAAAACAATCGCGCTCAGATAAAGATGTTGCCAACCTGAAAGTTATAAATAGCGTTAAATTGTTTACAACATACGGGCTTGCGTTTTCCTTTTTGATAGTGGAGCGGATATTAGCTTAGTACCAGCCAATAAACATGATAAAATGTTTATAAAGCATATGCAGCAAATAGAACTAAAATTGAGATTTATGGGATTATAATATTAACACTAGATTTAGGCCTAAAAAGGGCATTTCAATGGCCATTTATCGTTGCAAAAATTAATAACGGAATTATTGGAGCAGACTTTTTGAATAAAATTAACTTGTTATTGATATAAATAAAAAGCCATTACATGGTGTAACCAACTTTAGTGTTCATGGTGGAAATACAAATATCTCGGAGAAGGCTAACATAAGTAAAATGAATAATTTATCTTGTTTTCTAATTGTTCTGATATAATAAAACCAAATTTAATAACTGACCAAAAACACATGATGCTAAACAACATATTATAACTGAAGGACCACCAGAAAATTGCAACCCAAGATAGCCAAACAAGAATTTCAGTACATGTTAAACAACAATATAATTCAACCATCGAAGTTCTCGATGGACTAGTTCTCTGGATTCAATTCAAAATAAAAATGGAACATTTCGCCCTTGTGGGGATTATCGAAGATTAAATGCAATAACTCTCCCTGACAGATATCCTATTCCTAGAATAATTGACTTCAACCACATTCTGAAAGACAAATATATTTTTTCAAAAACTGACTTGTTAAAAAACATATTTCCAAATTCCTAGAGCCTATACAGACAAAGTAAAAACAGCCATCACAACTCCTTATTGGCTTGACGAATTTAAGGTATTGTCCTTTGGATTACGTAACGCTCCATTCACCTTTCAACGATTTTGTGTAGCATCGCGTGTTTCGAGGACTGGATTTTAAATTTGCATATATGGATGACATCTAAACTGCATCTGCCTCAGAAGAAGAGTGTAGTGCTTCTCCCTCGTTCACTCACAGAGAGGCGCAAGCGAGTGCCAATCTGCCTTAACCAATCCGCCATTCAACCAATTGCGTAAGGCGAACTCGATTACGTATTTCCTATCTTACAGAGCACAGAAGAAACTAACTAGAGTTCCTCCCAGCGGCAAGGCGCGATGTTGATCGCTGAAAAATAAAATATATATTTTTGAGATAATTTAGTCGAGTGATCCTTCTAAACCCTTCTGTTGGATTCACATTAATATACTTTATTATTGATAAGACGATCGATCCTCAACATTGGTGACCTTGTATCACGCAAATAGTTTTGATTACACAGGACAACAACCATTTTGTTGCCCGTATGATTTTAGCTAATTCTTATGTACTTTCACGCTCTGAATTCGAAAACCCAATCAGAATTTGTCTATCACCCTCCAATTTTATGCAGCATGAACTCTCACTAAAACCTCTGTCCACTCCTTTCTTTTATTTGAGTTAATATCGTTGCCAGGATATTTTTTGTTGCCTTTGAGATTTTAAATGATAATGGTGTTTTTATGGTCACTGAACCCGAATATAATCTCGAAAAACCTCTATAACATACTGTATTTCAGCAGCACTACTCGTAATTGCTTGCATGTACATGGAAAATGTCATTGAAATATGTCGGATCTTGTGTAAAAAATACTTTCCGAAGAAATTAATTGCCGGCCAATAAGATAATGCTTGGGTTTGAAATGCTCTTACCCCACTTGTGAAAAAATCTTATGCACTTTATTTCGGGTGCAGTACAGGTGATCAGGACAAATTTGGGACCCTCATATTGCCTGCAAATCATGTTGTTCTGATATGACCTCCTGGCTGAAAGGGTTTCGTCATATGCCATTTGCTCTTCCAATGGTTTGGAGAGAACCGAAAAACCATTCCACAGATTGCTATTTTTGTTTAACTGATATTTCAGGACTCACGTCGCATTCGAGGCATACAGTCGTGTATCCAAATCTTCCATCAGCAATCAGGCCTGTGACCCATAGTTCGGAACTATCTATACCGAAACCAACGGAAACCTGGAGTCTAGATGATAATGATGATATTGTACCCAATTCCGTAGTAGTGAAGGAAGCCGAAGATGACCAGGTTCCCATGTATGCAGATGTCCAAACCTCGCCTATGCCTCACTTAATAAGTCGGTCTGATCTCAATGATTTGGTGCGCGATCTTAACTTATCCAAAAATCAGTCAGAGTTACTGGCATCAAGACTCAAAGAATGGAATCTCCTTGAAAAGGAAACCAAAGTGTGTTCTTTCCTTAAACGGCAACAGGATTTTCAAGATTTCTTTTCCCGAGATGGTGATGTGATATTTTGTAATGATGTTGACTCATTGTTTAAGGCTCTAGGACTACAACAAAAACCTCAAGAATGGCGTTTGTTTATAGACTCTTCAAATGTCAGCTTAAAAGCAGTTCTGTTACACAATGGTAACAAGCACCCTTCGATTCCTGTCGTATATGCTGTTCGTATGAAAGAAACATACGAAAACTTGAAGCATATGTTGTCCAGTATTGAGTAAAGCAAGCATTATTGGCATATCTGCGCCGATTTGAAACTGATTGCCGTCTTAGTTGGATTGCAAGCAGGCTACACCAAGTTTTGTTGCTTTCTGTGTCAGTGGAACAGCAGGGACAGAAAAAACCACTACATCAAGAAAGTGTGGCCCAAGCGACAGTTCCTCATACCGGGTGTGAAGAATGTAGAGAACGAACCACTAGTTGCTTCAGAAAAAATTATCTTGCCTCCATTGCACATCAAATTAGGTTTGATGAAGAATTTTGTTAAAGCGATGGACTGTGGAAAAAGAGGATTTCAGTACTTACGTCTGAATTTTCCAAAAGTGAGTGAAGCAAAAATTAAGGAAGGCATATTTGTTGGGCCTCAAATTAGACAACTAATAAAGGATCCGGTGTTTGAGAGTAAACTGACTGAGAAGGAAGCCGCAGCATGGTCATCGGAAGGAGTTAGCAAAAAAACTTCCTCGGAAATCACAAAGCGAAAAACTACAGGCAAATCGTCAATAACTTGCTAAAAGTCTACAAAACCATGGGATGCAACATGTCGTTGAAAATCCATTTCTTGCACTCCCACTTAGACTTCGTCCCTGAAAACCTTGGATCATTATGCGACGAGCATGGTGAACGGTTCCATCAGGATATCTCGAATATGGAAGCTCGTTACCAAGGGAAATGGAATCCCAAAATGTTAGGCGGCTATTTTTGGACATTGAAAAGGGATATTACTCAAGACAAGCACAGTTGACAGGACAAGTACACAAGAAAGTGAAGATTTGTAACATTTTAATATGTAATTGTGTAAATATTGCAACCTGAATATGATTTCCTAATGTATATAATAAGAGTTACTGCTTTGCTAAAAAACTATGGGTGATAGAAAACAACGGTTAACAAATTTGAAATCAGGGCACAAAAATACATACGTATAACCCTTTCTTTCTCGAGCAACATGAAAAAAATTTGTTTTTGTTGTCCAGTGTTAGTCGAGTTTCCTTTTCGGATACCGTTTCTTCTTCAACATGGCGACTCCGGAAACGGCAGCTGTAGTAATTCCGCCATTTATAGAGCCAGATCCGGCACTATGGTTTCACATTCTTCAATCTACGCTTGAACTGGCTTCTCCCAAACCTATCACTGAAAGCAAGACGAAATAAAATTACGTCGTAGCTCACCTTCCAGCAGAAATTGCTACAGTGGCACGTGGCGTAATTATTCAACCGGATTCCTCTGATCCATTCGCCGATCTGAAGAGCAAAATAATCGATCGATGTTCAGAATCGAAATCTCAGAAGATTCGACGTCTGTTGGCCGGTGAAAGCCTATGGAATCGGAAGCCGAGCGAATTACTTCGCGTTGTGAAAAGGCGAGCCGAAAACCATAATATCGACGATTCTTTACTGTTGGAATTGTTCAATCAAGCGATGCCTGTACCAGTCCAAACTATTTTGGCATCCATTTCTCCAACCATTTCGGACAAGACAGCTGAGGTAGCAGCAGGAATGGCGCTAGAGTTTCCCCGACGGGGGGGGCCGATTTGCCCGACAGGGGGACCAGTGTAATGAAATTGGTCTCAAATTTTCGCCAGATTATTATTTATCAACTAAAGTTGAATACCCGTACAAAAATTTTTCCCGACGGGATACAAAATTTTTCCCCGACAGGGGGGCACAGAATCCCCGACGGGGAGGCCCTGGCCCCCCGGTCCCCCCTCTGGCGCCACCTCTGGGTAGCAGACAGAATTCTTGCAATAAATCCGAATTCAATCCACTCTGTTTCTTCCCGGTGTGAAGGAAGCCAAACCTTCGTCGATTTCGGACACAATTCATCTCTATCGACATAAAGGGTGCATTTGATAATTTGTTGTACTCTTCTATCAAAAACTCAATAGATAATATAACAAACAAAACCAATGTCACAGAATCTTTAAAAGATATCCTCATCAACCGGAAGGTCATCATACAAACGCAAGAAGGCCCAGCAATTTGGCAACAAACAAAAGGATGCGCACAGGGTTCCTGCAGCGGTCCAGCTTTTTGGAACCTGGTTGCAGATAATATCCTAAAAACAGACTGGCCACAAAATGTACACCTGCAGGCCTTCGCAGACGATTTTGCCTTTGTTATCTCGCACAAAACCAAAGATGGAGTTCAACAACTAGCTAACAGAGCAATAACAACCTTCTCAAACTGGGCAGAACTAAATAAACTACAAATTTCATTGGAAAAAAACAAAATATATGTATCTAGGCAATCTTATAAATCCAGCAAGAATCAAATGGAACAATACTAGAATACAAAAAGTATCAACTCTCAGATATCTCGGAATTATCATAGACGACAAGCTTAAATGGATCCCTCATATCAAGGAAAAAGGCACAAAAGCACTACAACAATATCAACATTTTCAAAGAATAGCCGGAAAGAATTGGGGACTCACAACAGCCAACCGAAAATTAATCTATAAAACAGTAATTGAGAGAATACTGTGCCATGGCGCAGTCGCATGGGCGCAAAAAATCGCAGAAAGCATGAAGAGGAAACTAAATACCATCCAAAGGAAATTCCTTTCACTAATAACAAAAGCCTACCATACAACAGCCACTAATATATAGCCTCCAAGTAATAACAGGAATCCCTCCTCTCCATTTAACAGCGAACAAAGAGGCAAAATTCATAAAAATTTCCAGACTAAGATTACCAACACAGGTCTTAAACACTCCATTAGACCCAACAAAATATGAGGTTATCCAAAGAGGACATCAAATGCACCCAGCAAAATTTCTGATTGACAAACAAATAACCACCCAACCTCTTAAAGAGTACCCAACAGCAAATTCAACATACACAGACGGCTCGAAAAACGACGATGGCACAGGGTCTGCATTTTGTTGCTTCGATGAAGAGAACAGAATTTCGTCAACATGGATGGGCAAGCTTTCCAAGGAAAACAATGTGTTCCAAGCGAAACTCCAAGCCATTAAACATCATGAGAATGCTTCAAACCGAATAAATATTTGGTCGGACAGCCTTTCTAGCCTTAAGGCCATACAAAATCCCACATCTCCACATCCAATAGTAAGAAAAATTCAACTCCAACTCCAAGAACGAAACAACATCAATATTGGCTGGATCAAGGCACACACTGGCCACCTGGGAAATGAGACAGCCGACGTCCTGGAAAAAAGAGCCATAACAGAGGGGTCAAATTTGGAAATTCTAAAACCAATAAGTCATCTAAAATATATCTTAAACAAGGAGCTTCTACAAGAATGGAAAAATGAATGGGACAAAGGAACAGTTGGTAGACTAGTTCACGAAATCATACCTATCCCTTCTTTCAAACTACATAACTGGTCCCGTTATGAAATTATGTTCTTTTCAGAACACGGACCTTTTACATCATACTTAAAAAGATTCAACCTCCGAAACTCCGACCTTTGCAGCTGCGGAGAGATTGGGACACCACTACACTTTGCCACTTCATGTATTCTAACTGAGAGCTGGCATTTCAAAAAGCCAAGTGATTCCAACATCTTACAATGGAAAATGGGTATCCTTAAAAACACAGGCTCAAGGACTAAATTGAAACAACTACTGGACTTTATTATAGACAACGACATCTTAATTAATGGACCCTCATCATCTCTGTAAATAGATATTTGAAGCATAACATTCATTTTTTTTATATAAATACTTTATAGGTCATCCAAATATATCACTAGTTTTACAATCAGATATTTCCTGTAAATAGCATTATATTTCTTTTAACCTCCAAATAATTCGAGAATTATCATATTATGTATGTATTGTAAATAGCCTATTAACTTTTCCTTAATCACGACAATTATATTACTTCATCTTGTCAATTACCCCAGCAGTAAAATACTTAATAGTATTGCATTTAACAGTTTCTATCTTTCAGTACAACTAACCAAGTATACAACGAACGCAGGTTTGTAATGAAAATTATTTCAGGCAATTGATAACAGAAACTTCTTTATTATATGCAAATATTACCTCATATTTCATCGATTGGTATCGTATTTGTAAGTAACATTTCAATTTTTTCAAATGCACTTGGTTACTCAAAATGAATGTTTTGTGAGGCACTCCCAGTATAGCATATGAAACTATTCTGTCTGAATGTTATTAACATTGCTGTGAATAATTTTTAGCCATAATTAACCTTATTATTCGAGGAACGGGAAAAGGTATGCAATTCCCAACAGGTTTATTATCTCCTTTTAGCCTCTCTTTGGAAGGGGCATTAGAGCATAATCTCAATAATCATCGATGTAACGGAGTACCGGAATAACTGTTTTAATCAAAATAGTAATTATTTGAAATAATAATGCAACTTTAACATTTGTTAAAGTGTAATTGTCATAATTAGTATTCAAAATCTTTTCCATCAATGTTCAATTAATGCCGACAACAAGCATCAGCGAATGCAGGTCTGTAAAAGAAAATTATTGTGTGCAATTGTTAACAGAAACTATTCTATATATGTAAATACTACCTTATATTTCATCGATTGGCATCATATTTTGTAATGCATATCTCAACTTGTTTTCAAATGCACTTGGTCTCCCATAAGATATATGTTCTTTGAGACACATCTAGTATAACCTCTACAAATGTTCGGTCTGAATGATATCACCATTGCTGTAACCATCAAACAATTATTAACAATAATAATACCTTAGTTATCGAGGAAATGGGATAGGCCTGTTATCCCCAATTGGTCTGTTATCGCCTATTAGCTTCCCCTTGGTAAGGGGCATTGACCTTTTCCCTATACATAGAGTATAATCTCAACAATTGGTGTTTAATGATCTTATCAAAATGGTACCAACCAATTTTCACCCAATTGCAATAACATTGAAACAATAATGCAAATTCCAGTAATTGTAAAAATGTTAATGTCACAACTAGCATTTAGAAATCTTTCTCTATCAGTGCTCTTTTAATGCCGATAACATGCATCATGTATACATATAATCAAGAACGGGTCTCAATTCTGTCGGAGACCCGCATCTAGACACAGCTTTGTACCCCATCTGTTTAAAAAATAATCTTTTATTGTAATACCTAATAGTTACTTTGATTGTTGTAATAATGCTTTCTAAATAAAGTCGTTCGGGGGACGGCTTTCTGGTGCGGGGCCCTGTGTGCCCCGTGGGGGGGGGGGTAGGTTGATCGCTTTTTTCTACGGGCAGCCACCTAAACTGCGAAAAGAGATCGCACGATCTCAAAAGCGGGGCTGTCCGTAGTGTGAAGAAGAAGAAGTTGTCGTACGCGTTCGCAATCACGTGAAAATAAGCTCTGCCGGTATCACTTTCGTTCTCAAGACAAGGCACAGAAGTGCGTTCCGCCCTGCTCTTATAAGGGAAACCCGGTGTATGAAGAGTAGGGGCGGCGGACTCTTCATCTGGACATACCTCACGTCGTCTTTTCATCAGGGACCGTAATTCAGGTATTTGTTTTTTGGTAGATTCTGATAGCGACGCCAACTTAATAATCGCTAATAAAAGAGAACAGAAACTGTCAGTTATTCAAACTTTTATAGTAGTGCCGCAAATGGCGCTACTATAAATGTATACGGACGAAAGTCTATCACAGTCAATTTTGGTTTACGTAAAAATTTTACTTATTCATTTTATATTTGTAACATTTCTTGTGCAATTATTGGTGCTGATTTTTTTATCAATTTAATTTATCACCTGATTTGCGAAATAAGCGTCTTATTGATTCTATTACCAATTTAAAAGTGCCTGCTAAATTAGGCACATGTTCAATTTTTTCTATAAAAAGTGTGTATTTGAATAATGTTTATGGTAACTTATTATTAAAATATCCTGAACTTACTATATTGCCAGACCCAAATCAACATGTAAAGCACAATACTGTGCATTATATAAACACCAAAGGTTCTCCAGTCGCAGCTAAACCTAGAAGGTTAGCTCCAGACATGATAAAAATTGCCAAAGCTGAATTTCAGCGTATGATTCAACTTAATCATATGAGGCCTTCCAAAAGTGCGTACTCTTCTCTTTTCCACATGGTGACTAAAAAAGGTTCTGTCGAGTGGAGACCAGTTGGTGATTATCGTGCACTTAATGCACAGACAATTAAAGAAAAATATCCTATACCTTGCATCGCCGACTTTACGTCGGAATTTCATGGTAAAGAAATGTTTAATCACATAGATCTCGTCCAAGAGTACCATCAAATTCCTATCAATCCAGCTGATGTGCAGAAAACTGCAATATGCACTCCATTTGGCCTTTTTGAAAGCTTGCGGATGCAATTTGGTCTCTGCAATGCCTGATCAACATTTCAACGCTTTATTGACGAGGTGACTAGAGACTTACCATTTGTTTACGCATTTGTTGATGATTTACTTGTTGATACAGAAAGTGCAAACGAGCACTTAGAACATTTAAAGCTCTTATTATCAAAACTTAAAGAATATGATTTATGTATAAATGTCAATTTGGACAGTCTACCATTGAATTTTTAGGATTCAAGTTATCAGAGAATGTGGAACCGAACCTTTACCTGATCGTGTAAATTGTATCATAGAATTCCCCAACCTACAACCATGACCCAATTGCGCCGTTATTTAGGAATTTCTAACTCTTATCGACGTTGTATTCCTAAAGCTGCAGGCATTCGAGAACCCCTAGTTAAATTTCTTGAAGGTCATAAAAATAAAAAGAAACATCCTCGTTCCAATGCTCACAGTTCACCGAGCAATTACAATAGAACGATGCAGCAACTCTTTCCTTCAAGGCTTCTAAAGAGGCAATCGCTAAAGCAACACTATTGAGGCATCCCATACCAGGAGCTCAAATAAGTTTTTGGGTAGATGCTTCGAATGTAGCAGTTGGCGGCTCTTTAATGCAACTATTGAATGATCAGTGGGAACCAACAGCATTTTATTCTTCCAAATTAAATAAGTCTAAAAAGAATTGGTCCACTTATGATCTCGAACTATTTACTATTTATTCCTCTGTAGAGAAATTCAGACATATGCTTGAAGGCAAGACTTTTGTCATTTACACTGACCAAAACCCCTTAATATATGCATTCCATCAAAATTCTGAAAAATGCAGTCCTCGCCAATTATGCCATTTGGATTTCATCTCCCAATTTTCCATTGACATTCGATACACTAAAGGCTCTGATAATACTGTTGCTGATGCACTATCTCGAATTGAGATAGATGAAATATCACCTACTATAATTGATTTTAAAGAATTTGCTTCTGCTCAATCGACTGACGAGGAACTACAACAACTTTTAAGTTCCAACAATTCCTCTTTAAAAATTGAAAAACAACACTTCCCTCTTGAGGACATTCATTTGTATTGTGACATGTCTCAAAAACAGCCCCGACCTTTTGTTCCTAAAAATATGCGACAACTAATTTTTAAAACTCTCCATTTTTTCTCTCACCCAGGCATTTCAGCCTCCATCGATTTAGGGGTCTATTTTGGTACCCCCGGTTGGGAGTTGGATTGGGTTCCGTTGTTAACGTGCGGAACCCTACCCAACCGGGGGTACCAGAATAGACCCCTTAATCGCTACGCGATTCGTATGGCCAGGCATGCGCAAGGATATAAAATCTAGGGTTCGCAGCTGTGTTAAATGCCAACGAGCTAAAGTGACGCGGCATACAGAATCTCCCATTGACGCATTTGCCCTATCAGATGCCCGCTTTGCCCACATACACATAGATTTTATAGGTCTTCTCCCTCCTTCTGACGGCAATCAGTTCTGTACGACCATCATTGATAGATTTACTAGACGACCAGAGGTGATTCCAACGCCTGATATGAGTGCGGAAACAACTGCTCGTGCCATGATGCATGGTTAGATTTCCAGGTTTGGATGTCCAGCCACAATAACAACTGACAGAAGTACAAACTTCCAATCTAATCTTTTCAGAGAACTAACCCGCATGTTGGGTTGCAACAAGATTCGCAGTGTGCTTCATACCATGCGCAAACTAATGGGATTATTGAGCGCCTTCATAGGCATCTTAACCGTGCTCTCAAGGCCCATTACCACATAAAGTGGACCGAAATCCTTCCAATAGTACTATTAGGTTTGCGCTCAGCGCTTAAGGAGGATATTAAGGCCACCTGTGCACAACTTGTTTATGGCACTACCTTACGATTACCTTCCGATCTTGTGGCGAACGATTCTATCAACCAAACCATTAACCCCACTTATGTAACCAGTTTAATACAAGCAATGAGGTCTTTAAATCCTATTTCTCCTGCCCTACATGGCACCCCAAAAATTTATATCAATCCCTCATTGAAATCTTGTTCACATATATTCTTACCCAGATAGCAATTTTAGTTGCAGCAAGCTTGCCACAAATTTGTCATGACAAGAGTGCAAGCTTGCAGCAAGTTAACGAAAGCTTCGAAGTCACCATGGAACGAACTTGCAGCAAGTTTGCCACAAGCTTGCCGTGCAAACTCATTGTAAATTATAGCAAAAACAGAGTACGAACACAACCCGGGATAGAACTGGAGACGCTAACCATTGAGCCAGCTGAACTCTGAGAGGAGAAGATAGATTTCGCTAATACATCGTTCGATTCGATTCGTATACGATTTATTTTTAAACTTTTTTCTTGATTTCATTAATTTTTTGAGTTAAGAATATGATTTGAAGTCAAAGAGAGAGCGATTTTCGCTAATAACAACGTTTTGCTAGTAGAATAAATTATGAAATTAGAGTTCAAAAGTAATTACGTTAAAATGGGACAAAATGTATAAGTTTATTTTTCAACAAACATTGACTGTTTTTTCGGTTTAATTTTGTCTATAAACGCTAAAATTTCAACATTAAGAAAAAGGCGATATAGTTTTCTTTAAAGTGCGAGTGATATATTTAGTAAAAAGATGGAAAATGTTTCAAAAATTGTTTTTATAAAAAAGTTAGTTTTTTTTACAAATTATCATTGATTTATTGAATTAATAAAAAGAAGGACGGTCTAGGAGATGCTATTAAAAATCGGATGTTTTTTTTTAAACAGAGACAAAGATAATTATCTCTTTGTGCTGTATTTGCAGGAAGCTTGTTTCGCATACTTGCTGCAAGTTGGATTTGCAAGCGAGGGTGGCGCTAGTTGTCACAGCGAACTTGCTACAAGTTCGTTTCAAGTTTGACGCGTCAAATTTTGCCATGACAAGTCAAAATTAAACTTGCTGCAAACTTACGTGCTATCTGGGTAAGATCCGACAAGGTTAATCCTCCATTGACATCACCTTATACAGGACCCCACTTGGTTATTAGAAGAAACGATAAAAACTTCATTATCGATTTAAATGGGAAGCAAAGTACAGTATCCATTGCTCGCGTTAAACCTGCTTGTCTACTCGCAGACGATACTGATCATTCCCAATCTCAACCAATTATTGAGGAGCCTACACCCGCTCCACCAAATCCTATTAAACCGTCCACGACAAGATGCGGCCGTAAGGTCAGATTTCCCAAGCATCTAGTTACTGAATATATTATATAATCTCATATAATTCTATATACTTTTGCATATCCTGCCATTATCTATATGTTGCATATATGTCAATTCCGCATTGTATATAATTGTTTTTCATATATCACCTTGGCATTTTATTATAATTTGTATATATGTAATCGTGACTTTGTCACTGGGGGCATACTCTGTAGTGCTTCTCTCTCGTTCACTCATAGAGAGACGCAATCGAGTGTCGTATCTTAACCACTCCGCCATTCAACCAATTGCGAACTCGATGACGTATTTCCTGTCTTAGAGAGCACGGAAGAAACGAACTAAAGTTCCTCCCAGCGGCAAGGCGCCAGCGGAAGAATAAAAGATATAATTTTGATATAATTTAGTCGAGTGATCCTTCTAAAACCTTCTGTTGGATTGACATTAATATACTTTATTATGGATAAGACGATCGACCCTCGACAAGAGCATCAACAACGTTGAAACCAAGGTTACTTGAGAGTATAAGGTTAGGCTCACAGAGAGAGGATGTATTGCTGACGTCGCATTGGGATGCACATCGCTTCGTCCCAGTGTTACGTAACGGAATAAATATCACATTCGAGAGCCTTTTTAGCAACCGAAAAACTTTTTATAAGCCTGACTTTTTGTGAAACGTTGTTAAAGAATCACAAATAACGAAAGAATAAAAATTTTGAGTGTTTAATCGAAAATTTTAATAAAATTCAATGATCTTTCTGATATGATCTCCATGCAAGAAATAATTACGGCGTATGGTGTATAATTTTTAAAAACAAACTTATCTGAGATACTGGATGATTTTTAAGAAACTGGAGAATTAAGATTAATTTTACTTGCCATTATAAATTCCACATTCGTTAAAATAATAGTTGTTACTTCATGTAGTAAAAAATGAAATCAAATATATTTGAAAAATTCCTTAAAATTTTTGATAAATATGAGCAAAAATAACTTACTTTTTGCAGAATTGCTTTCATTGCACAACTCATAATTTGCACGTATTTTGCATCTTTAATATAGTATATGTCACATATTTACACCCAGAATAATATATATATATTAAATAAAATCTCTCGAGCAATTCAATAATCAGTATTTGCTTGCAATATTAGTAATAAACGGATGTATCACATACAATATATATATATCATCAACATCGTTTTTTAAAAATATTTAGCTTACGAAACAAAGGAAATCCCACAAAACCTCTCCTTAGCAATCAAACATAAACCTCAGCTCTGAATCAAACGAGAAATATTCATAATAAAACTAAATTTCCGGCCTTTTAATTTGGAATGTAAGGAGAAAAAAGAAACAAAAAATAATAAGATTAGATCCAGATTAGATATAAATAAATCCAAAAGATAATATTTATTTTCATTCATTGTAAACTCCTATTAGACAGAAAAAAGGCAAATAGTATTCTCAAAAAGCGAATCGATCATTTGGACTTGCTGTAAAGAAAGCAAAAAGAGAAGGACCATGATTCATGAACCATTCATGCATTAAAAATATGGCGCGGAATTTATAAGCAATAAAAAGCAGTCTTGTGATGCAAAATGAAGAAAATGCAATAACGAACCATTAATCAGGTATTTTTAACGTTTCTTACAGATGGAATAAATTTATTTCTTTAATTCGAAACCGCGTAGAATAGCGGAGAGTTTCGAAATCTGTCCCAATAAGACGTCATGCGCGGAAAGATCTACTGCGCATCGCGTTTGTGGACCTTCCCTGGTTGAAACCTAGGTACTTACGTATTAACGCCACCGAAGCTGAAGTTGCGCTAATGCGCCAAGATTGGCGGCACTTAAAAACCGCCAAATCTTTAGCTGCGGTGGCGTATTAACGTCACCGCAGTTACAGATTTGGCGGTCGCCTACGTAAGTACCGAAACCTAGTATCTGAAAGGCTAGATAAATACGGATTATAAATTAATCTATCGAGTTCAATAATGGGCACTCAAGAAATAGTTTTTGGGCTACCTAATAACACCTAAACAAATACGTCCTTTTCTTAAACGAGTTGAAGCAATGAAAAATTATAAACTACCAAACGCAATTCATGAAATGAGTACTTTTCCAAAAATGGTAAATTTTCATCGTATTTTCCAAAAGATGCAGCAAAAACTCAAACAATTTTACCAGACTACCTAAAATATGCTAAAAAGAAAGATACACTCTAAATACAATGGCCTAACGAGGCGATGAAAAGCTTCAAAGAATGCAAACACACAAGCCTTGATAAATGCGACACTACTGTGAGACCTCAATCCTGAATTGCCTTTCTCTCTTTGCAGACACCTCGGATTGGGCTGTAGTTTCAGTAGTTCAACAATTTGAAAATAGAAACCAAAATCATATTTTTCTACTAGAAGTTTTAATGAAACACAAAAGAACTACAGTACAAACGATCGTGAACTTTTAAGGATATAGACTTTCCATCAAGAAATTCAAATATCTTTCAGAGGGCCTAAACTTTGTAATTTACACTGATCGTTAAATAATTAAATATGCTTTTCGGAAAAAGAATGATAAAGCTTCACTCAAACAAACTAAAATATTTCAGTACATGTCGCAGTTTTCCATCGACATTTGGAACATTAGTGGACATTTTAAGAAAGTTGTTGAGGCTTTATCAAGAACAGAGGAAGTCATTTGAATTGTTTATGATAAAATTGCTCAATGCCAAGACGGTGATAGAGAGTTGGAAGAACAGCGGCGCCTCGTCAGCTCAGAAACAAGAAGTGCTGCAAAAGTTGTATAGACCTAAGTTGTAGGAAAATTTGTGCTGATTATTTTGGTATATAATGATATACTAAAAATTGATATTTTTTGAGTTATAAAGCAAACAACAAGGAAAAAATTTTTTTTCATGTCTTTTGGCTATAACTAAAATTCCAATAAAACATTTTGGTAGCAAACCTCAGATTTGTACCCAAAAAACATAAAGGAGCAAAAAATTACAACTCCTAAAGAATTTGATTTAAAAAACTACTTAATCACTGGACAATTGAGAAAAAGCTTAAAAAAAAAAGCGAAATCAGAAAGTCGCGCCAATCGAAAGCTGTAGAAAACGTAGCCCGGCTGAGCTCTCCGCGTTGCTCAGTGAGCGAATTTTGATCCTTAGGAAGGGCAAAACTCTATGCAGCTCTGATCTCTCTCTTAATTCTTGCTCGATTTTTCCGTCTTCCTTTTACATTTTTTAAAAAACTTTTTGGCCATTTTCGTTGATCACTGAACTCTCAAAGTGGAAAAGTAAGCCAAATGGAATAAAAACTTAAAAATACAAGCTTTTAAAATAATTTAAAGAGGTACTGCAGCTCTAATGGACGAGCCGCTACTGTGGAAGAATTAAGAAAAAGCGACACCTATTTAAAATTCTTAAAACATGAATTACCATCTCGAAATTAGCTCCGGTGTGATAATTCAATATCTAGTATTTCACCATTCATTCTCAAATGCTTCCGAAGACAAATTTTTGACCAAATACATAGTTTAGGACTTCCAGGAATAAAAACCGTATTGGAAAAAATTCAAAATACTGGTATCAAAATGATACCGGAACCAGTAAAAACATACTGGAAATTTTGAAGCCGGTATGAAATCATACCAGAAATTTTGAAGCCGGTATGAAACCATACTGGAAATCTTGAAGCCGGTATGAGACTATACTGGAAATTTTGAACCAGTATAAAAATATAATTTTAAGGCAGTATTTAAGACAGTATACTGGTTTAAATACTTGTAATAAATGCATAACAATAACTTAAATACTTGCAATATAAAAAGTTTGATTAACCATAATGTGTATAGAAATGGATCCTGGTTTTACACATGCCCAACTTTATGTTGGTTTGTCAAGAGCCAGGTTTGATAGTGTTTCAGTGATCTCTTCGACCAAAGAGGTATGTAATTGTGTTTACAGAGAAATACCGTGAACATTAACATAACCCTTTTATATATATGTAGCTTGTATTTTGTATATAATTTAAATTTTGACCTGCAATACAGTATTAATTTTTTAAAAATGTATATCAATTGTTTACGAGAATTCTTTTTTTAGTGTAATGATGTAGCGCAAATTTGTTCATTTAT
Source organism: Araneus ventricosus (assembly GCA_013235015.1). NCBI lineage: Eukaryota > Metazoa > Arthropoda > Arachnida > Araneae > Araneidae > Araneus > Araneus ventricosus. Next base: position 481,991 of record BGPR01000556.1, on the reverse strand, counting down.
TAAGTGTCTTATATGCAAGGATGTCCGACTTTTACGGTGAATAATAATGGAAACTTTCCAAATCATGTTTTTTACATCCAGGAACGAAATTTTTTGTTGTATTCAGAAGTGCAATGTTTTGTATATACAGGAATGAAATTTTTTGTAATGTTTAGAAGGGCAATATATTGTGCATGCATATATTCATGATTTTATGTATGTGTTCGTATATATCGTGGAATAGAGTTGAATCATTTTTTTAAAAAAATGTTTAAGAGAATTCTCTGATACATCAATGCCTGTTGAATTTAACTTCCTGATGCTTTCACTTTATAAAAACGGTCCTTTTCAGGGCCAAAAAATTTTATTCCTTCTTGATTACGGTGAAAGCATTAAAAGGAAATCAGCTTACGACTTTTATTTATTCATAATATGTCTTTTTTTATGTTCATAGTGATAAGATGTAAGACCACAATCTCTTTATTAATAATATTAAATCTAATTTGTTTTTAGAATAATTATATTTGTTTTAATTTTGTAACTCTTATTCATTTGTTTATCACTTTCAGAATTTTCTTTGTAAGTTTTATTTGAAGAAAAATATCTTTTTGAGTCTAAAATATTTTATTCTGTGCTAATTTAAATTAAAGCACCAGAAGCAAAATAAAGCTGATTCATATATATATATATATAAATATTTTACAATATTTTTGCTAAGACACACAGTGTTTTGATTATAGCGAGCTAAGTGAGCAAGGTTTGCGTAGAAAACCCGGGAGGACTGTGTTGCAATCCTCCTGGGGGTTGGTAAGCTTTAGTGAGCAGGGGTCAGAACCCCCTAGTACAATATATTACCCTTCTGAACACTTCAAAAAATTTCATTCCTGGATATAGAAAATATGATTTGAAAAGTTTCCATTATTATTCACTGTAACAGTCAAAACATCCTTGCATAAGACACAATAAATGAACAAATTAGCACTACATCATTACACTAAAAAACAATTGATATACATTTTTAATGTAATCAATCTGTAAATCACTGTCACTATTTGTAAAATTTTAACATATTATTATTATTATTAAACACATTTTTCTTTATTCTTCTTTAATTTGATGTCTCACTTTTTTTTATTGAATGATTTAATTATGTTAATTTGATAAATCCTGTGCTCCATAATATGTACCTAATCCAGTACAATTCTGTAATCAATATTCTAGTATGATACCGGTTTGATACTGGTTCTGGTTTCATACTGGAACCAGTATCACATTAGGCCCGGTGTTTTATACTGGAACCGGTATCATACCAGATCCAGTATCATACTGGAACCTTATACCGGCTTATGAAACACCGGTTCAGGTATGATACTGGATCCGGTATATGAAACACCTGTTCCGGTATGATACCGGTTCTGATATGATACTGGATCCGGTATGATACCGGTTCCGATATGATACTGAAACCAGTATCATACCAGATCCAGCATCATACCAGATCCAGTATCATACCGGAATCGGTGTTTCATAAACCGGTATATTTTTTTTATACCGGTAAAGAAATTTTTTCCAATAGGGAAGCATCATCAAATAAATTTATTTGGCAGAATATAAAAAAAAAGGTATTCAGACTTGGCCGCGTGCATGAAAAATATAAAAAATCATTATAAAAGAAGATAGTTTCTGTGAAAGAAAGAGGTATATTGTGTTCAAATTTAACTAATTTGATGCAAGGTGACAAATTTGAAAAATCAGGAAATCTTCGCCAACATGACTTAGACCATTCTTACATACCAACAAGTTTCAATTAAAAGACTTCATTGATTAAAACATATACAGTCATTTCCATAACTGAAAGCGATCACATGCAAAAGCATTGTGGTGTAAAAACATAAAAGAACAACTTTGAAAAATTTCTTCCTTTATCTTTTAAGAAGACAAGTATTTCAACAACTCTCTCATCTACAAAATATGCAGAATCGCATTATAAGTGTGAATCTATAGTTATACAGCTCTCGTGGATTCAAAACCTGTTTTAATTGAAACATCAAGGAAAACCACACCATCTACCTGCTCATTCTAAATGAAACAGCATTCAATCTTAAGTTCACGAAAATAACAAAGAAGCTCGGCAACAAACCATATATTTTAGTAATATATTAAATGAAAACCTCAAACAATGCATATTTAAATCATTTTACATATGTAGGAATTAGGCATAAATTGCCACATCTTCCAAAAACATAAAAATATCATCCTTTTAGCATAAACTTTATTCTATTTATTTCTTGTGCATAAAAATTGAGATTTAGAAAACAAAAGATCAAAACATAAGCTTTGCTAAATTTTATTACAGACATAAATTATTCCATGTGTATGAGTACAATAACACGCATAACTGAATAACTTCCTCTGGAAATTCTTTAACACACACATTATATAGATAACATTTTTCAGTTTGTTTGTATAAAGTCATTTCAGATCACTATTTTGAGATTTTTTGCCACATGCATCAGAAATACAAGGTGTTTTTTGTATGATTAACAGAAACGTGCAATGAAGAATATCCTTTGCGGCATACACCAGAAGAGTAAGTTTTTTTATTTGTGAGTGTATTAAAAAGCTAATTTAAATGGCACTGCTGAGAAAATAAATTCATATATACATAACAGAAATAATAATTTTTTATTTGCATAGGTACGATAATATCAAATCAACCCGCATTTCAACATTAAATACTTTTATGCACACACGTCATGTAAAAGGTTTTTCCTCTATACAGGGTGCGTAGTGAGAAACTGCTGCAAAAATTAAGCACTTTTAAGGACTTTTTAAGCACCTTAGCCAAAAAAATTAAGCACCTTTGTACATGCATGCCTACGTCGACCCACGTATTTTCTAAGCATATGATGATTTCTGTTTTATAATAATGCATAGTTTTTATTGAAAATTTAAAAATATATTTTTTTAATTTCATTATTTATTTCCGTATTTGCAAAACGTCTTCTATTGTAAAATAAAGGATGTATTTTTGATTTTACAAAAAAATTAAAAATGATAATGCAAATTGTCATTATCAAAAATTAAATCAACTTTTATAAGATTAACAATAGAAATATGTTACCTTTTTCACCATTTCTTAAAATTAACAAATTACCAATTAATTTTCCTCTTCGGGATAATAATTCCAGTATTTCAAAACACGGCGCTACCCATTGTTGAAGCAAGAGGGAACATGAAAAAAGGTCATTAATAGTCCAGTCAATGACGGGTTTGAAAAAAAAACATTAAATCATATAGTTTTGAAAATTGGCACACATGTTTGTGATAGTCTCCTGATGAACATACTAAAGTCCCTGGTCCTGAATGATTTAACGAATTAAAGAGCATAAAATTCCCTACAAAAATATGCTTTTATTTTTCTTCTAGCTTTTATAGTTTCTGAGATAAAAGGTCTCAAAGTTTGCTTCATCTTGGATTTAATACCCTTTTTTTAAGTGTTTTTTAATATCTCGAAAACTATTTGATTTGCAAATTTGTTGTAATCAGAAAATTAATGAGCGTAAAATTCCCTACAAATGCATGTCTTTATGTTTCTTCTATCTTTAATAGTTTCCGAGGTAATGGGTTTCAAAGTTTGCCGCCATCTTAGAATTTATCCCCTCTTTTTCTCAGTTTTTTTTTAATATCTCGAAAATTATTTAGTTTTCAAATCACACGTGATACAACAAATTGAAGAACGTAAAATTCCTTACAAAAGAGTGATTTTATTTTTGTTCTAGATTTAATAGTTGCCGAGATAATGGGCTTCAAAGTTTGCTACCATCTTTGGATTTCATTCCCCTTTTTTAAGTTTTTCTTAAAAATTTCAGAAACTATTAAAACTAAAAGAAAATTAAAAGCATGTATTTGTAGGGAATTTCACGATCATTAATTTGTTGTATTATATGTAATTGAAAATTGAATAGTTTTTAAGAAATTTAAAAAAGACGGGAAAAGGGGGATGAAATTAAAGATGGAGGCAAATTTTGAGATCCATTATCTCAGAAACTATTATAGGTAGAAGAATAATAAATGCATGTAGTCGTAGGTAATTTCATGTTCTTTAATTTGATAAATCAATTGTAATTTGAAAAGTGAAGTTTTCGATATTTTAAAGAAAAACTTTAGAAAAAGGGGGATGGAATCTAAGATTGCGGCGTGAGCCGCACCCCCAGGACCAGGGACTTTTAGTATGTTCAACAGAAGCCTCTCACGAACATGTGAACCAATTTTCAAAACTATACGATTTAATGTTTTTTTTCGTCCCCATTTTGGGAATCAGTTGACTGGACTATAAGTATTATCATAACATGTGTTGACACCCCTGGATCTATCTCACCCAGGATTCCTTCCCGAATTCTTCCCTTTCGTCGATTTTCTTTCTAGATACATCTGGTAAACAAAGCTTTACGACTATGCTTTCGATATCGATTCAAGGGGAAACCAAAAAAAGAAAAGAAAAGAATGTTTTCTTTGCACTTCTCAAGAAAATTAAGCACTTTTTAAGGACCTTTTTTCCAAAATTAAGCACTTTTAAGGTGCTTAAAAATGGATTTCAAATTTAAGCACTTTTCATGACGCTACGCACCCTGCTGTAGGAGACTAATAACATGCTTATATAATTTCTAGGGAAATAATTTCCTGCATAAAAAGAAAGGAAAAGGAATATCACTTGCTTCAGTATGACAGTATGAATTAAGCTAATGTTCATAAGACATATGAATTACAAATGTAAAAGCAAGTAATTTTTCATTTGTATGAGCTCGAGAATGTTTATTCTAACAATCCTTAAGAGAAAATTATTAGCTGCATACGTTACAAGAGCGCGGTGCTTCATAAATATCATTTCGATTAAGCTCTTATAAAAGACTGATCAAAAATTCTTTTTGTATAAATGACAAAAATTAGGTTTTTCTTTTGTAAGAGTTCAAAAATGCTCATTTAAATAAACTTTGTGAGAAAATTCTTCGCTGCACACAACACTAGAATAATACTTTTTTTCCATATGAGTAAGAAAATTGTGTAATTAAGATTTCATGAGCGCTATTTTTAGAATACGTTTTATTTTTTGTATGAATTCGAGTGCTCAATAAAATTACATTTATGAGAAAAATAGGTATTAAAAATCATAAGAATGGGGTCTTTTATTTAAATGAGTTCAATAGATAACATTTAAATTACTTTTAGAAGAAAGTGCTAATTGCATACTTTACTTTGCATTAGTGTGCAGAGTAACTTATTCTTCATTTGTAGAGTTTGATAATGCTCATATAAGTGATGTTTGTGAGAAAATTCTTTATGACAGACATCACACTAATAGGGTTTTTCCTTTTTATGAGTTCGATAATGTTGGCTTAAAGAACCTCTCTGAGAAAACCTTCTGTTGCACACTTCACAAGCATATGGCTTTTCATTTGTATGAATTCGATAATGCATCCTTAAACTACTTTTCTGAGAAAATGCTGCATGACATACATCACAAGAATGGGGTTTTTCTTTTGTATGAGTTCGATAATGTATATTGAAATTACTTTTGTAAGAAAACTTTTTATGGCAGACGTCACAAGAATAAGGTTTTTCATTTGCATGAGTTTGATAATGCACAGTTAAATCATATTTGCGAGAAAACTCTTTACGGCAGACATCACAAGAATAGGGTTTTTCATTGGTATGAGTTCGATAATGCACAGTTAAATCATATTTGCGAGAAAACTCTTTACAGCAGACATCACAAGAATATGGTTTTTCATTTGTATGAATTCGATAATGCACCCTTAAACTATTTTTCCGAGAAAATGCTGCATGACATATATCACAAGAATGGGGTTTTTCTTTTGTATGAGTTCGATAATGTACATTGAAACTACTTTTGTCAGAAAACTTTTTATGGCAGACGTCACAAGAATAAGGTTTTTCATTTGTATGAGTTCGATAATGCACAGTTAAATAATATTTGCGAGAAAACTCTTTATGACAGACATCACAAGAATACGGTTTTTCATTGGTATGAGTTCGATAATGCAAAGTTAAATCATATTTGCAAGAAAACTTTTTACGACAGACATCACAAGAATAGGGTTTTTCATTGGTATGAGTTTGATAATGCACATTTAAAATGCTTTTCCGAGAAAACTCTTTATAACAGACATCACAATAATAGGGTTTTTCAGTTGTATGAATTCGATAATGTAAATTGAAACTACTTTTGAAAGAAAACTCTTTATGGCAGATATCACAAGAATAGGGTTTTTCATTTGTATGAATTCGATAATGCACAGTTAAATCATATTTGCGAGAAAACTCTTTACGGCAAACATCACAACAATAGGGTTTTTCATTGGTATGAGTTCGATAATGAACATTTAAATGACATTTCTGGGCATATTTTTTAGGACAGACATCACAAGAAAAGGGTTTTTCATTTGTATGAGTTCGATAATGCACAGTTAAATGACTTTTTTGAGAAAACAGTTTAGGGCAAACATCACAAGAATGGAGTTTTACATTTCTGTGAGTTCGATAATGCTGATTTAAATGACTTTTTTCCGAAAATTCTTCTTCACAAATTAAATGCTTCTCATCCTCAGGAGTTTGAATTTGCACTACTGCATCATAACAACTTGCTTTAACACTAACCAGATACGTTTCATCAGTTTTGATAAAACCTTCCATCTCGACATTCTTTATCAGATTTTTTGACAAAAAATGAATTAAAATTTGAGAAGTGAAAATTTTCCATTCGTATCAGCGTTTCATCAGTTATCTTTTCATTGCATCTGGTCATAATAAGAAGCCATCTGCAAAAAAAGAAAGAAGAATCAGCAGATCAATTATTTTACATCTCCAACAGAGGCAGCTCAGGTATAGGCAGACAGTACAGTTCAACTTTTTACAATGCATAAAATTAAATACAGGTCTGTTATAATAAATGATTGCGTCCTGAGAAGGCCTTAGAACCCATACTAGAGCTCGAAACAATAACAAAAAAAAAATTCACAATTATGTAGTACAAATGATGCAACTTGTAAAAAATCGAAAAAAGAAAGGGAAAAAGAAGAAAAAAAACATGTAACAATTTTTTTTTTATCAATAGGTGGCACTGCACCCATATCTTAGGTCACTTTTGAAGATTTTTTTATTACTATAATTATTATTACTGAAACAATATAAAACAAATTTATTTGAGTTTCTCTTTTTTTAGCTGAACTAAAAACGCTGCCGACAGTTCAACTTTTTACAATGCATAAAATTAAATACGGGGTGTTATAATAAATAATTGTGTCCTGAGAAGGCCCTAGAGCCTATACTAGGGCTCGAAATGGAAAAAAAAATTCACAAGAATGTTGTACAAATGATGTGACTTGTAAAAAAGCGAAAAAGAAAAGGAAAAGAGAAGAAAGAAAAAAAACCATCTTAACATTTTCATCAATAGGTGACACTGCACCCATATCTTAGGTCACTTTTGCAGATTTTTTTAAATTACTATTAATTATTATTACTGAAACAATATAAAAAAATTTATTTGAGTTTCTCTTTTTTTAGATTAACCAAAAACACTGCCAAAATTCAATTCTGAACTAAAAGTCTTTTTCCATTCAAAATAATAATGTTGCAGCGTGAGTGTATAAACGTAGTAAATGGAAAGAATTTTTGCAAAATATACCAAAAAACATTTTTAAAATTTATTAAAATTAGAGGAAAAATTATACAGAAATAAAATTGGTATTCACTGAAAAATTAACTTTTAGAAGTTTTTGTGCAATAAAATGCTTCAAACAGAGGGAAATTGTAAACATTTAAAAATTCCCAATTTATAAACATTATCATGTTAAAAATAGTCGAAATTAAGGGGTTGAAAACCCCTTTACAACTCCGAACTTCTAAGTAACTTCAACTATTGAAAATTTTTCAGTACAACAGTTGTTCGTTATGATCAGGCGAAAATTCACTTAACTTGAATTATCTTTCTATCTTCAACTTTAAGAAAGATAAAGGAAATAAAAATTTCAATCCCCTCCCCGATTTTCAACCACTCTCAGCTAGAGAACCTATCTACGAACTCAGCAGAGATTTTCACCCTACATATAACATACTGGTTTAAACCCAATCAGTATTACTTTAGTTATCATGTTCAGAAGATAGCATGGACAAAGCGTTGCATCTATACCTACATGACGACCTACCCACCTTATTTTTTGATTACTTGTTTATTAGAATATACGTACATATATAGGGGAGAGTTGCCCAATATGGACTACACTTTATAATAGGAAAAAATTAATTCAAAAAATCGTGTCATTGGTTCTCTCAAGGAAACCACATGCCCAGAGGGGGGCCACCAATTTCTTTAAGCACAATTAAAGCAAAAATATATTTTTTATTCTGAAATTTACACAATGCATGAACCCCAGTATGACATTTTGTGCACTGTATCACTTCCTGGTTTTCTCTTTGTTTATTTACAAATAATAGAAAACTATGTAACCTTAGTTTTTGTTCTTTAAGAAACAACATTTGATAGCTTTAATTTATTTATTTTTGATTTGAATTGTTCCACTTCCAATTTATCAAGACTACTAATAGTGGTAATAACTGCTTTCTGAGCTAATCCTGTTGTTTAAGATAATAATTCCACTGATTTAAGCAGTCCAATTTAGGCATCTGTTTGTGGTTCAATTTAGGTAAATTTCGGACAACAAAAGAAAAAAAAAATCCCCAAATATATTTTTAAACTATATGAACAAAATTATTATAGTAAACTGTAGCCAAACAAATTTCAAATTAGAGGATTTATCAATATATAAGCTTATTTGTGTGTGAATGAATGTATATTCGTTTTTTTCTCTTTTTTTTCCTTTTCTTTTCATGCACAATCAGACCATTTGACTTACTGGGATTTAATTTGGTGCAATGATGGATTAGCAAGAGTGGGAGCTAACACTGCAAAGATTATTTTGAAATTCAATTGTTTTAGTATAAAATAGATTTTAATTTTTTAAAATGTTAAGTGGTAAATGCAGGTGTTTTTTGCAAATTTTCTAAATATATTCTCATCGGAGAACTATAATTTTTATATCAATGTAAAGTCCAAAATATCTCGACTCTAACGAGAATAATTAGAAGCTGCTGTGTAACTTCACTGGGGTAGCTATGGTAAGTGGCACCCAGGTCATAATACGGTTTTTTCACCCTACCCCCAATCAACTCATCATTGAATGGCTCCTGGAGCGTGGCATCTTTTTTCATCCCGACTGTATTTAGCTTTAAAAAATGTCATAAACTTTCCGAATTAAATTTTTTGAAGATTTGTTGCATTTATCATATAAGATGCCAATTAAGAAATCACCATGATACAAATATGAAAAAGAATTAGTGTCATCCAATAAAAAGAAAATAAAGAAGAAATTAAAAATCGATAGGGCTTAATGCCTAAACCTGGTTAGGGAAACACCAATGATGGAAGTATATCGAGGAGATTTTTCGAGGATCTAGAAAAAGCTTTGATACAGGTATTGGCAAAGTCTTAATATAAAGATTTAAAATCATCTTGGAAACTCTATCAAGTGGATATGGAACACATGTAATAAAATTCAAATGTTTTTGTGTTGACACTCCAAAATTATATGTGAAACTGTATCTTTGACACTCAATATTACTAAAAATGTATAAAATATTAGTGCATGACAGGAGTGTTGATTTCATATGTACTATTACCTAAATTGAATAATTATCAGAAGAGGTGACAGCCGCCAGAAATAAGGGTTTTCGTTTGCATAAAATAAACTAAGCTCGAAGATTTTCCAAAGAGCATTGCAATATGGACATAAGTAATAGATTGTTACTACTAACAAGTTATCCCTTTTTGTCTTCTTCCAGCCAAGTGATTAAAAAAAGTGTAGGAAAGGAATCCCTTACTTCTCCTGTAGAAAAGCTTCTACCTGGTCAAATAACAGCCAGTGAAGATTCGGAAGAAAAAAATTACTAAGGACGACAAAAGTGAAAAAGAAGATGATATCAGCGAAGAAGAAGCAAGTATTCAGGAATAATCTGATGAAGAGAATTGTTGATATGACATGATACAATATTTAAAATGGTCACTTATATATTACTGATTTGCATCATTCATTACAATATTTCATTTTAACCTGCGTAATAAATCAATAAAAAACTTTTTATCGTCATAAATAGGCATAACAGACAAAATACATATGTATAAACAGATATACATATTTTAAACAAAAAATTGTCATAAAATAATTTTGTCCACTTTTTCATGCAAATACCCCACTGTGTGCCGTGCCGCTCCACATTCAGTGACTTTTACCTACATTCTATACTACCTTTTGAACGAGGGGTAGTTTTGGGTTCGAAGGAACATGATTGGTGAAGATCTGCAAAAGTTTTCATTATGTCATGTCAGCAGAATCATTGCAATAGGTAGTATTCCTAAAATAAATCTACCTATAATTTTCAATAACAATGAATAAGTGTTGCATAAAGAAAGGGTTAATTTGTGTTTGAAATAACCTAAATAAGTATTAACATAAAATATATACTGGTTAAAAAGTTTTTATGTGAAAAAAACCAAATAAATTATCAGAATGATAATTTATTTGTTTTTTGTGTGTATATATTTAATATATGACTGTTTTGTTTCAAATTCATTTCTATGTCAGGCAGAGTGAATTCAGATTAAAATTGTTTCTTGTTTGCAGAAAAAATAAAGATATTATAAAGGAAGGCTTAACCAGAAATAAAAATAAAATATTCTATATCACAAATTTCCTTTTCAGAAACTAGCTCAATAGTTAAATCATATTTTTTAAAGTTTAAACTGTATAAAATATATTTAAAGACTTAAATTTTTAAATGTACTTTTCATAATATAAAAAAACTTAGTTCTTAACACTGGTGCTGTTACACATTTTAATTGATAACGAATAATCCAACAAAATGTATTGTTATAAATCATTATATCATATTTTTCTTACATTAGTAATGTACCCAGCATTTCCTTGTCTTTTTTAATTAAAACCTTGGGGATACAAAAAATGGACAGATTTTATATAAATAACAGTGTTTATTGATATGATAAATATATTAATATAATAGATTTTATTGATTGAATATTGCTTGAATTTCAATAAAATAATTCAAAAAGTATAACAAGTTCTTTCATTTGATTATATAGTATCCCTATAGCATTGCAAATCTTCCTTCAAGTACTGGGTCCATTTATAGCAGTGCCGCACAAACTGTGGGTCACGAGAAAATTTTTGTAGGACGATAAATTCAAAGAAATTTATTTGAAAATAAAAAATATATGACTTTTCTTCAAAAACCGTGGTTGTGACCCCTAAGGGGTTCACAAATAAATTGTACACAAAGTAAGGGGGTCGGAAATTAAAAAAGTTTGTGCACCACTGATTAATAGGCAATTTTTTAAGCACCATGTACATTAAGATGTCATGCTAAATTGTTCATTTTTTAAATACATTTTAATGAATCACTTCCACCCAACACAGAAGGGTATAAATTAAGGCTCATTTCCCATAATAGAATTTATAGCTGAGTACCATGTGAGCCACTTACAATGAGAAAGAAGCTTGCAAAAATTTTATCCAAATTCCTCTAGTCATTCTAATCAAACATTCCTACACAACTTAGGGGTAGTTATGATCCTGAGAGGTTTTTGTTAGACAAGATTTCACCATAAAACAGCACATATTACTTTGACTTATTGACATATGCAAATTCATCAATTTCTCCAACCTCTATCTGCCTATTTCTTTATGTCAATCAGTCCATTTCTTACACGTATTTAAACAACTCATTGTCAGTCTGCCAAGAATGGGATGAGTTCGAGAGATATACCAGTGCAAGGGTTTCATTAAAGAAGATTCAATTAAATTATATTTTTAGTTTGACAGGTTAAAACATGTGAATCAAATTTCATGTTAAGTCGTCCATTTTTTTAGGACTCAGTTCCACTCTACCCAGAGAGGAGATGGATGAGAGTAGTTATCATCCAGAGGCATTCATTAGAAACATAATTCCACCAAAGTTTATAGTTTGATAAGCTGAAGTGGTTGGTATCTACAAGTTGGAACACACCGATTTCATCGCCAAAATGGTAACCTGAGGAATCAAGCGGATTAGTTCCATTGGCAACCCATCGGCTAGATTGTTTACGTCATGGCAAGCGTTTTGCGTGATTTGAGTTGTTTACATACTACGCGGATTTTTAAATAATTTAAATTATTTATTCAATATTTAATTAAATAATAAAATGTATTTTAATTAGTATGATTTCAATTAGTAAATAAATCACAAATAGAACTTGCGTTTATTTAGTGATGATATATTTTTCCGATCATATAATTGAGAGATTTTTTCTTTGTCTTGTAATAAAAATCGTTTGCATGGAATTTTTGAAGTTGTACTTGTTTTGAACGCTACTAAGGACAAATGTTCTGCTGCTAAATTAGAGTAATTAAAAGAAGCTGATTCCGTACATTCACTAAGCTAGTGAAGCTACTAGGATCCCACTTTGCTGAAAGCGAAGCTGCTGATGTTTTTTTAAGTTAAAAAAATTTGCCCGGTGCCCACTTCAGATGCCGCAGGCATCGCGAGCGCTATTTTTCCTGCTTCATTACAATAATTAAACGTAACAGATTCCGTACATTCAATGAGCTAGGAAAGCTAGTGGTTCTGTTGAAATTCTACATTTAAAACGGGAGATAGTGCACCGACAAACCACAAACGCAATGGGTTCGAAAAAAGATTAACTTTTAACTGTGACCGATGGCCGTTTGTTTACCATCTTGCTTTGGCGACTTGGCACCGTTTTACTAAGAGTGTGTTCCAACTTGTAGATTTCAACCACTGAAGTATGCGATATCAGGTGAATCAAGTTAATTTATAATTTCTTTATGTACTTAAGTGACCCCCATCTTTGTCTGAAGGACTAAGTTAGGGCTGATTTACAGATACAGCATTTTAATTCCAAAAATGAGAAACATGGGCACCAAGTTTCATCTAAATTGTACTGTCATTTCAAAGCGTACATGCACACCACACTTACACACTACAAGATTATTCTGTAATTAATATATAACATGAAGGATTAAAAAAAAATTCTAAGAATAACAATTGCAAATATATATATTGATAAGTAAAATTCAACTGCGTACAAGTACAGTAAAACTTTGATAAACCATCACCTTCCGGACCAGGGCTGTGGCGGATAACCCAATAGATGGATTTAACAAAAATTCCTTAATACATATATATGTGAAACATGATTTTGCTGCTGCCTTGGGATCAAAATGAAAATAACATTACATACATATTGTATTTTATGTTATAAAACGATCAGTATAACCTTCCATAGGTATAAGACTAGTAATGTACAGAAATATATTGTAATATACTATAAACCTGTGTTATTTTAAGAAAATAAGTCACCTCCTTCTGTGTCTTTGGGGTATGAGCTTTTCGCACGGTGATGTTCAGTGAAGGTAGACAATGGTGGATAACAGTAACTGACAGTTAAACGAATGCCGGTTAAACAAAGTTTTACCGTACTGATATCATGATTAAATAATTATGATTTAAAAAAAATTCGTAGGAGTATAAGGACTGGACTCATGAAGTTAATATCTGAAATTGTAAGGTTTGCTAAATACTACCACATAATTATTCAACAACATATTAAATAAACTATAGAAACCTTTTCAAATGAGTGAGAATGAAAAATGTAATCTCATTTATGGCCAGAGAATTTTTTTTTTTAATTAGAAGTAGATAATGAGAGGATGTAATCAGAACAATATTCAACTTAAATAATCGTAATGACACAGAAGTGAAGCATTACTTATTAACATTTGATACAAACATTTATAATGATTTTATGTTTCCAAACCAAAATAAAGTTATGCTCATTCCCAGGAATCTGTTTCACTAATTAGCAACTTTTACATAAAAGCAATAATGATGAAATATGTCAAAACTATGTTTTAAACATCAGAAACAAAAAGAAAAGCTTTGATTATATACATCATCCATTTTTGTTCTTTTCTAGTAGCTCTTCAACCACTCAAATGAAGTAAAGAAAAATGTTAAGATAACTAACAATGTCAAATTCTGTATGATATTTATTAAAGTTTTATGAGAATTTATCTCACTTTCACTAGAAAATTATGAAATTATAAATAAAATAAACTTATTTGAGATAAAGCAGTTACAAAAGTTTCCATATAAAAAACAAATAGTTTATGAAAAAAAAATTAAATTAAGCAGAAAGAAATGAACAACTCTAAATAATCAATCATTCACAATTACACAATGATAAAAATTAACCATAAAATAAGAATTTTAAAGAACTAAGAAAAAAGTTTCATCAAGAAAAAAATTAAACAAAGATTTAAATCCAAAGTAGCAAAATGTCCTTCTTCAGAATTTATTCCTGCATATCTAAATCAGTTCACTTACACACCAGGGGTGGCACCAGAGGGGGGGGGGGCCCCGCGGGGAAAAGTTTTGTACGGGTATTCAACTGTAGTTGATAAATAATAATCTAGCGAAAATTTGAGACCAATTTCATTACCCTCGCCCCCCCCCCCATACAGCAGGTCGTGCCCCCCATCGGGCAAACTCTAGCGTCATTCCTATTAAATACATCAGTAGACTATTCTCTATTTATTTCAAACTTACACAGGATAAAAATATCATAATAAATGCTCTTTTTTCTAAAAAACAGCAAATTCAAATAATAATAAAATTCAAGAATGTGTAAATACTGAGTATTTAACAATCAATTTATCTACATATGAAAAAGTAAATTAATTTTTCCTGCAAAAAATAATCAATTATACTTACATAACAGCCCATTAATTTTATGTTAATAGTTAAAAAACATGAATGGGGCTTTAATATCTAATTTTTTATGCATTTAGAATTAGAATTGATTTTTCAAACAGGACAGAAATTAAGAGTTAAAGTTCTCAGAAAATGTCACTTTTCTGTTAAGGGAAGACCTGCCAAAATGTAAGGAAGTTTATAAAATATATTAAACTTATGCAGTAATATCATAACAAAAAATTCTAATACTATTATGTGATCAATATATGATACCTGGCAAGAAACCCTGCATCAATATTTTAAGAACCATGTCTTTACATATGTGATTTGAGTATCACGAAAGTATAATTTGAGAATTCTTATTACACTCTAAAAAATAACCATTACGAAAAACGTGAAAAATTCATCTATTTTAGACAGTTAATGAATTCGCATCTCCACTTAAGAGACACAGATTTAACCATGAAAAGTCGACTGATCCACTTTCAATTTAAATCTTTCGCTATCGTGTCTTATCTATGCATTAGTACACCGATTTATGATATGCATTATAGCAAAAGAGGGATCTGATAAATACTTACAAGAACTTGTATCCATTTTAAAGGATATATATGCCCAATCAAAGTGTACGGCACGACGCCAAACTTCGAATATTTTTGGGCGATAAATCGTCAAATGTGGTAACCCAATATCGGACGTTAACATGGTAAATACAGTAACATGGTGGACGTTTGGAGTTTTCTATAATTTGGCGCAGCTTGGCCAGGGATGTAGCGTACACTTTGGTTTTACCTACAATTTGATGCAAGAAAACAAAAATAAAACAAACCCAAGGCAGAAGGCTTTACATTTTTACAGTGGCTTGAATGCTTTCGTGGAACAAATTTCTCAATATAAATATTTGTTAATAATTTTGGAACAATTTCTTTGTTATAAAACTGCCAGTCGACAAATGCAATTTTGAAATGTTTGAATGAATGGAAATGTTTGTTTACTAGTGAGCGATACGTCGTTCATTCCATAACGGATATGGTTCGGCAAAAGGAACTAGTGATGAGTCGTTCACTCCGGAACGACTCCGAGAATCCGGATCCTCAAAAGAAACGACAGGATCCGATTCCAACCAAAAGGAACGAATCCGCTAAAAGGAACGAATCCGCTAAAAGGAACGAATCCGCTAAAAGGAACGAATCCTCGGAATCGGAATTGGATTCACTCTGATTACGCGGATTCGGAATTACTGATGCCGATTCAGAATCATTGATTCGGATCCATAATTTTGGAAGAGGATTTGTTTCGTTCTTGAATGAACGATACATCATTTGGGGTCATGGATGATGCAGATAAGTTTCTTTACGAGGAGCATGAGAGGATGGTAAGATTCGGTTGATGCTGTGCATACAAATAGATTTCTGAGGTTGTTTACAAAGGAACCAGTAGAATAGTTTGTTTGACCAATGATTATTTTGATATTGCTTGAGAAGTAAAAGAGTTGCTAGTAAAAAAAAGATGCAAGTAAAAAGAATTCATAATAATTATAATTAAAAATAATTATAATTTTTTGTTCTTAACTCAAGATTTCAATATTAAAAATAGTTTCCTTAGCTGAATCTCGGTAAATTGAAATTAATAGATTTGATAAATACTATTTAAGAGAAAAATTTGAGTCTGTACTTTTTTCAAACAGTCAAAAATGTTTGGTATAAAAGTTTAAGATAAGTCAACAAATAGGCACGCATTTTAAAAATTATTAAGAAATAATACTTGTCTATGTGAGTAATTTAAAGAACACTTACGTCGAATTTTTTTTATATACCTTTTGGTTTTGAACACTTCATTTAAGTATATCATCCTCAGCACACGTCTACGTGGCGAGGTCGGTAGAACGCCCCGTTTCGAATTCTGCTGACATGGGTTCGAGTCGCGTGCAGGCGTTGTCTTTGCAAGCCAAAAGTTTTGAAAATTTTAATTTCGGATATTTTCTTTATAAAGTTATTTTATAATATATATTCAGCATTTTATTTTATTTTACTTTTTATTTCCAAGCCTAATTTATTATTAGATAGATTTTAAATAATTCCTATTCTAACTAATTAGTTCCCTCAACTTATATATAAGTTTAAGGAATTATTTAAAATTTATCTAATAATAAATCAGGTTTGGAAATAAAAAGCAAAATAAAATAAAATGCTGAATATATATTATAAAATAACTTTTGAAAGAGAATATCCGAAATTAAAATTTTCAAAACATAGTCTTGAAACGACTCTGCTGAGATTTGAGCCCGTGTCACCAGCGGCGCTATTCACCACCGCGTGTTGACACTGACACTCGTGTCAGCACACCGATTTCTTATTCTCCATGCCAAAACAGCGGATTGTCGGGCGCTTTTTTCCCCCGTTTTTCAATCCCAGAAAATCGGCGAGTTATCGGCGGATCGAGTTCAATATGCGTTTGTGTGCATGTGCCAGTAGAATGAAAAATCGTTCTGGCTCAAAGTTTTGGATTTTTGCTTCGCTTGTAAGAGTATTTTTTTTTTTTTTCGAGAAAAATCAATCTGAGGAATATTTTGGTGTTTAGCCTAACTAATAAGTAAGTGAAGAATAATAACTTCTTGCCGCTAAATTTTGTTTCAAGATGTATTTCATGTTACTAATATCTATCCTGGATTGCTGTCATTTTTAGAATGCAAACTGCTTATTGTTCAGGTAAATTAAATACACATATTAACTAAAAAAAAGTATAATGTCTTTACTGTACCTGGTGATGCATTCAGAAAATTGACTTTATATTTAATGAAGCCTTTTTCTGCAGTGTGTTTCCAAGTTTAAAATATTGATCCCTGTCTATTATATGTATTGTAATGCATGATGTTTTATTTCCTATAAGAGTATTACTACAAGAATGCAAATCTTTGATTGTTCAAATAAATTTAAAATGCTCATATTTTTATACTTTAAAGCTGTGTTTAGTTACGTCTTAATTGATGAGAAGTAGTTTTATATTATGTTATCCAACTTTGCTATCAAAATTGCATTCTCTAACATTATTCCATCTTTGCCACTCTATATAACTAATAAATACCTCTTCCTTACTCATAAATTTACTGTGTTGTACTATTTAGTTGTTTTATGTGCCATGTCGATTTTTATTTTAAAAGAAGTAACTCTTTTATTGGTTAGATAAATTTAAAATATCCATGTTTTTTACATGATGGACAGTATCTTAAATTATGTCTTATACATAATGTAAAAGCCTTATATTTTGCAAACGATTGTTTTCTTGAAATTACCAGGTGTATTCCTTCTTTGTAAATAATATAACACTTTTGATATGTATTGAGGCAGTACACTCGGAAAGACATCCAGAAAATTGTCTTTGTATTTAATAAAGCTTTGTTCTGTGGTGTATTTCCAAGTTAATATATTGATCCTCAATTATTAAATGTACTGTAGAGTTATTCGTTATATAGTTCTTTATGGGATTTTGTTAGAATAGTAATTATTTTTAGTGGTTAAAATAAAGTGCATCATATTTTTATTTATGAATGTGTGAAGTTGGAAATTTCCTTAAAAATATTGTTTGAGTGCATATTAAACAGTATAAATTAATTCATTCATTGATATATAGTAGAATTTTACATAGAAACTAGAGTGCTTTATCAGTTTTTTTACAGTATTAAATAACTAAAATTTCTGTCAATCTATGCAGCTTATATCAATATTTTATACACTTTATTAATCAATGCTGTATTTTCATTTTAACAGTCTGGGTATTCATAAACTATTTTTATGTATGTGAACCATTAAAGACTTGCAGAAAAATATTTTAATATGCTGTAGGACTCTTAAAATCTAATTGAAAATTAAATTATGGAAACATTGTGTGCATGTGCAGTAGAATGAAAAATTGTTCTGGCTCAATGTTTTGGATTTTTGCATGGCTTGTAAAAGTAATATTTTTGGAGAAAAACAATCTGGAAAAATATTTTGGTGTTTAGCAAGACAAATAGTGTAGTTTTTTGTATGTAAAGTGGAGAAAACTCCTTTTCACTATTTTTTGGCTCTTCCTTTTCAATAAGTATGCTTTTAAATATATTTCATACTTTTTATCCTGAAAGAGAAAATCTCGATTTCGAGAGGATTATCTAATATTTGTCGGTTTCAACAATACAAGCTAATTTTTATACTTTCAGTGTACAATTATCAGCAATGATCATGGCTGACACATAATTATTTCGTGAGTAATGAACTGATGTGTTAAAGAAAGATGGACAATTAATTTTAGGTTATTTACTGTATACTCCAATGAATGCAAGCTGTTTATTGTTCAGGTAGATTTAATTACACATATTTACCATAAATAAAATGAATCTTTTCACTGTGCCCGGTGACACATTCAGAAAACTGACTTTATTTTTAATGAAGCTTTTTTCTGCACTGTGTTTCCAAGTGTATACTATCAAACCTTGTTTATTAAATTTATCGTATATGATTTTTACTACTAAGAATATAAGTCTCTTTGTTCTGATAAATTTAAATGCATAATTTTATTTATTTTGCAAGCTGGGTAATATAACACTCACTTCAGTGGAAAAAGAAAAATTAAATTTTCCATAAGGAAAATATTTATATTTGATTGTGTAATTAACAGTTTCATAAGTTAATGCATTTATTTCTATAAAATTGAATTTTACAAAGAAATTAGTTCATATTACTGTGTTTAAGCAATTAGTTTTTGCAGTATTTAAGACTTTAGATTTCTTTATCAAGTTATACAGCTTATATTGAAATTTGATCCCCTATGTCCATTAATGCTGCATTATTGTGTTTTGAGCTCTGAGTATTAATAAATTATTTTGATATATCTGAACTATTAAATAGTTATGAAAACATTTCAATATGCAGTAGCTCTCTTAAAATCCAATACTAAATTATATTGTTGAATAATTATAAAAATACACAGCAGTATATAAATATTTCAACTACACATTCTCGTATAATCCTATTTAGCCACTCTGTATCACTAATCTCGACCTCTTTATGTATTTAATTTGCAGTGTTGCACAGTTTTGTTTTATGTTCTATATTGATTTTTATTTTAAAAGAAGCAAATCTTTTATTGGTTAGATAAATTTAAAATATCCATATTTTTTACAATGATGGACTCTATGTTTAATTATGTATTATATTTTTCAAAAGAATTTTTTTTTTATGAAAATACAAGGTGCATTCCTTCTTTGATAACACTTTTATGCTTCAAAACACTTCTTGCTTAGAACACTTTTGATCTGCATGGAGACAGTATTCATTAACTCTGGAAGACATCCAGAAAATTGTCTTTGTATTTAATAAAGCTTTGTTCTGTGGTGTTTTTCCAAGTTAATATTACTGATTTTCATTTATTAAATATACTATAGAGTAATGTATTATATAGTAGTTATTTTTAGTGGGAAAAAATGTGCTTCATATTTTTATTTATAAATGTATGAAGTTGGAAATTTCCTCAAGAACATGGTTTGAATGCATCCTTTGGTATATAATTGCATTTTGCAGAGAAATTAAGTGTGCTTTAACATGATTTTATATATATTTTTTACAGTATTAAAGAATTTAAATTTCTGTAAATATATGCAGCTTATACTGATAATTTGTACACTTTATTCATCAATACTGTATTTTCGTTTTTACATTCTGGGTATTAAGAAGCTATTTGATGTATGTTAACCATTAAAGACTTGCAGAAAAATATTTTGATATGCTGTAGGACTCTTAAAATCTAATTCAAAATTATATTATTGAATCATTGTAAAAATTTACAGCAGTATAAAAAAGTTTCAGCCTATGCATTGATATACACTCTTCTATTATTAAGAACTACCTCTTTCTAACTTATTAAATTTGCTGAATTGTTTATTTTGTTTTATGAGCTATATGATTTTTATTTCAAAAGATGCAAATCTCTTATTGGTCAACTAAATTTAAAATATTCAGAATTCTTACATCTTGAAAACTGTATAAATTATTTCTTTTGTGTAATGGAAACTTTTTATGAATTTGCCAAAATACCATGTGTATGATAATAAGTTTTTAATACTTTTGATATGCATACGGCAGTATTTTATATACTTGGTTACGAATCGGGAAAATTGTCTTTGTAATATAGCTTTGTTTTTGTTGCATGTTTCTAAATTTATATATTTACCATTATTTATTAAATATACTGCAGAGTTGTCTAATATTGTTCGTTATAAAATTTAGTTAAAATTCATAGCAGTTATTTCTGTGGAAAAAAATTGCTTAGCATTCTTGTTTCTAAATATGTGAAGTTATGTTTCCATAAAGAAATTTTAATGCATAATAAACATTTTTATAAATTAATGTATTCTTCTGTATATAGTTGTGTTTTACAGAAATATTAGTTCAGCTTACTTTGCTATGACAAATCTTTACAGTATTAAAGATTTTAAATGTCTTTCAGTCTCTGTATTTTATGTTGATATTTCCTATAAGTCATTCATCAACACTGCATTCATGTGAACCATTTAACAGTTGCAGAAAAACATTTTTATATATGCAATAAGACTCTTAAAATGTTATTAAAAATTATAAATGAAATAAAAGTATATTGTTAATTGTGTTAATATACTTATTTGGCTGGTATAAGTTTTTTTTTTTTTTTTTGTCAACTTGTAAAAATATCTGAACTATAAATATTGTTTTTGCATTTTGATTCAAATATTCAGACACAAGTTGTCTCAAAATAATATAAAGTTTCATTGCTATTCTATGCAATAACACCATGACCATGATTTTTCAGGATGTAATATTTTAAAAACATATCCTGGTTAATAGTTATCAGAGTAGAGATGTGTTTCTGAGTTGTGTCAAAAAATATCAGAATAATAGCTGTCTTAGGTAGTACTTAATACTCTGTTCTGCATCCAGAAAACTGCCTTTGTGTTTACCAAAAGCTTTGTTTGGTGGTATGTTTGTAAGCTTATATAGTTATCTTTATTTATTAAATATACTGCAAAGTTATTCCTTTTGTTGTTTCCTTATAGAATTTATCGAGTATTTATTTCACTGGAAAATTTGCCTAACATTTGTGTTTATAATAAGTGAAGTTGGAAATTTTTATAAAGAAATTTGAATGCATAATAAAGAGTTTTATAAATTTATATATAACTCTGTATATAGTTGAATGATACAGAGAAATCAATTCATATTAATTTGCTATGACATTTATCTTTTACATCATTTAAAGATTTAAAATTTCTTTTGATCTATGCAGCTTATTTTATATATTTCATTCACCAGTGCTACATACATGTGAATCATCAATCAGTTATTGAAAATCCTTTTGATAGGCAATAGGACTCATAAATCTTATTCAGAATTATAAATTATTGTAAATTGTGCTAATGTACTTACTTGACTGGTAGAAGCTTTTTTTTTTTTTTTTTTTGCCAGCTTGTTTTGGTAAATTTGTCAAAATAACTGAATTATAAACATTATTTTTTGCATTTTGAATAAAATATTCAGATGAAAGTGGGCCCATAATAATATAAAGTTTTATATAATTCTATGCAATAAGACCATAATAAACCATTGTCCCTTTCGATGTAATATTCTTATCTGTGATGTTAAGTAACCATGAACTTTAATTGAAAATCAGAAAATAAATTCACATATTTGTATGAAAAAATTTAAAAGATGACTTCTTTTTCTTTATTTATACAAATCTATATGAAATTAAATGTTTTTACTTGAACGAAAATAAAAAGACTGTTATTAGAAAACTGGCAGGAAAAGAATCCTTGAAATAGTTTTAAATTATTGATATAATTTTTTTGTTAAGTCAAAATAACTTATTAACATAAAAGTCATTTTATTTGTAGCAGCATTTCATTCTGAGTTTCCTTCCCCTTATATTTTAAATGTAGGCCTCTAATGCTCTGCTTATTAAAGTACACAAAATAAAAAATATTCTAACAATTTGTTGGTAAAACCAAGAAAATTGCTATATTTTAACAATTGTTGTATGTTTGTTAATTTCTTTTTAAATTTTGTTTATTGAATTCATAAAGTAACGAGTTGTAATAATAAAATAAGTAGTAAAGAACATTAAATTACTCTTGTTAATGAATATAAACTTGAAGCATGCTGTGTTTCATAGCAATTTATTTGCTATGAAACACAGATATTATGTAGGTACTAATAGAATGTTAATACCAACTTATCAAAAAATGAATACCTCATTTTATTCTCAAATAATGAAGATATTGAGAAAAGCAAATCTGCATTTTAATTGTGATAGAAATGTTTAAAACAATTGCTATCTTCTGATTATTTGGACAGTTTAAAATATCTGAAATCCATCAATTAAGCATACATTTCATGTAAAGATAATATTAATTCTAAAATACTTACAAATAATATCAATAATTTATTTCATTACACTTATTTGGATTTGTCAAGACTATTATGTTTATGTTCTGAACAGTTACTAGTCAGTAATTCATTCAGTTGAAAATCAAAATTTGCTAAATTCAATGTTTACAACAAGTAACAAGTTTTAAATATGTAAATGTAATAAAATACTTGTGTTAATTTTTTTAAAATAAAGAGAGAAGGAAGTTCTTACAAAAAATATCTCTAGCGCAATAGCATTTTATTAATAATAAATGGATTGAATGATTATTTGTTTTATTAGGTATTGGTGTTCATAAAAATTCTTCCATTTTTCAGAAACGTTTAGTCTGATTTTTGTTTACACATGAGCAGTTTACAGGTTCTTCTTTCCAATATTTTCAATCTATATATTTGTTAATGAAATAGTTTTGCAATTTGTTTAAGGAATATTGTTACATAGGCTTTAGTAAAAGCTGGATTTATTTGGAAACTATTTACTATACAAATATTCACTAATGTACATCTAAATACCAATATTTTTTTTATTGCAGCAAACTATGAAAATTTAAAACCTACTTGCTTAATAATGTATCAAGACACAGAAATATACAAGTATTTATATGGGATTGTCACTATAAATCTCCATTTCGATACAATTATACTAACATCTGAAAATCGAATCTTATCCATATGTGCTGAAAACATATGGAGATAAGAATAACAATTTTATAAAAATTTTATTTCGAGAATCCTAAATTCAGGCAACAAAAATATTCAAAAGTTGCATGACAGTCAAAACAAACATTAGAAGGCGCTAAAATCAGCTGATAATCATGTGACATATTTGGACCAATGCAAATCTACTTTGAAAATGATGGGGGCAGGAATAACTGGTACCCTACGTCACAGAGTGGGGCGTGTCCTACGTAGGCTCCGATACCGAGAGATCGAGTAACTCTTGTTCGGGAATAAGAATTAACGAAATCCAGAATCAACGCTCGGTCACGGATTACTCGATTCCGATGCTAACACGCTGTTTGGTGAATAGCGCCGCAGATCTCGTAACACGACGTTCTACCGACCAAGCCACGAATGCACTTGATTTGTCCTGCATATTTAAATGACATCTATAGTTTGCTCAAAATTTAAAAGCAATTAATTCAACTGAAAGGAATTTACTAAGACATTACATTTTGTTAATATAGTTAATAACAGATTTTAACAGCAGTGGATCTTTGATAACTGCAAAGAATTGTTTTATATTCCTTTACGATGATTAAAAGATTTTTTATTGTATGGAGCTCATTAGAATTGGGTGAGTTTATATTTAATTAGAAAGAAATCTGAGTTGAAATTTCATTATTGAACGTTTCAGCAAATATACTGTTTCCAGCAAATTAAATGACATTCATGGGAAATCTTAACCAGATAATAGAAATCAAAAGCTTCTCAAAATACTGAAGGTTCTAGCAAAGTTTCGTTAAATTCACTAACGACATTTTAAATAATTAACAGAAATGTTGATTGAAAAATAATTAGTAATTAAAATTACTTATTAAAATGATCATCAATATAATTAATTATCTAATTATAATTATTAATCAAAATTAATATCAATATAATTAATTATCTAAAGAAAATTATAATTTTATTAATTATGATTCATAATTATATTAAAATAAAAGTTCAATAATAAAGATTATTACAGTAATTATCGGCGATAAATCCATTTACGTTCCGGAATCGGAGCGGATCCGGATCCGCTACCGGACTTGGATCCGTGAATCCGACTCCACCAAACGAACGAATCTGACTCATCACTAAAAGGAACGACATAAAGTGGTCAACGGGTTTGAACGAAACCATTCAAATACGGATTAAAAGACAGGTCTGTTTGGCTAGCAACGGTAGTGACGGTCCTGAGTGATCGAAACGGATTCGAAATCAATGAGGAGTCCTCTGATATTTGGGTTTGGAGGAGAAGACCCAGATAGCACGTAAGTTTGTAGCAAGTTTGATTTTGACTTGTCATGGCAAAATTTGACGCGTCAAACTCGAATCGAACTTGTAGCAAGTTCGATGTGACAAATAGCGCCACCTCCTTTGCAAATCAAACTTGCTGCAATTTTGCAAAACAAGCTTCTTGCAAAGATAGCACAATAAAGAGATAATTATCTTTGTCTCTGTTTTAAAAAACATCCGATTTTTAATAGCATCTCCTAGACCGTAATTCTTTTTTATTAATTCAATAAATCAATGATAATTTGTGAAAAAAATAACTTTTTTTTATAAAAAAATTTTTTGAAACATTTTCCATCTTTTTCCTAAATATATCACTCTCACTTTAAAGAAAACTATATCGCCTTTTTCTTAATGTTGAAATTTTAACGTTTATAAACAAAATTAAATCTAAAAAACAGTCAGTGTTTGTTGAACAATAATAACTAGACATTTTGTCCCATTTTAAAGTAATTACTTTTGAACTCTAATTTCATAATTTATTCTACTAGCAAAACGTAGTTATTAGCGAAAATCGCTCTCTCTTTGACTTCAAATCATATTCTCAACTCAAAAAATTAATGAAATTCAGAAAGTAGTTAAAAATAAATCGTATACGAATCGAATCGAACGATGTATTAGCGAAATCTATCTTCTCCTCTCATAGTTCAACTGGCTCAATGGTTAGCGTCTCCGCTTCGGAACAGGAGGTCGCGAGTTCTATCCCGGGTTGTGTTTCGTACTCTGTTTTTGCTATAATTTGCAATAAGTTTGCACGGCAAGCTTGTGGCAAGCTTGCTGCAAGTTCGTTTCATGGTGACTTCGGAGCTTTCGTTAACTTGCTGCAAGCTTACTGCAAACTTGCACTCTTGTCATGACAAATTTGTGGCAAACTTGCACTCTTGTCATGACAAATTTGTGGCAAGCTTGCTGCAAACTAAAATTGCTATCTGGGGAAATGTGTTACTTTTGTTGGAATGGAAACATTGTGTCTAATCCATTCGATCGCTATGCTCGAAAATAGGTTTCTTCCGTAGGAGGGGCTAACCTTAACAGTCAGTTGATTTGAATGACAGCATTCGATATGGATAAAGATCAATTTCGGATTATGAATTACAAAGGAATAGGTGGAAAAACTGGTTTTGATTAATGATTCCAACTTTTCTCGGTTTTCAAAGGAAGCGAGTCAACGGACGGAGACCTCAGTACAGTTCCTAGAGAACCTTTTGGAACCCTTATTGCCATATATTGTTTTGTATAAACACGCAGTCTTAGGAGCAGTGGCGGACTGGGTCTGAAAATAATTGTTGCCAGGAGTCAGTGCGGGCCCACACATATTTATAATCATAACATTAATTCATATATACATTTAATTATATATTTAATTTTTAATTTTTTTATATTTAATTATCTTAATTTAAATCTATAGTATTTATATATATAATAATTATATATTTAATTTAATTTTTTATTATATATTTAATTTTTCCACGTCTTTAAAATAAATGCTTTTTAACACTTTTTAATTTTATACGTTTAAAATAACGAAATTAGGATTAAAGTTATTTGATTGTAAATTCCGTAAATTAAATGTTTCGTATATGGTTTTAGCGACAAAGTATGAAGGAGAAATGCTGCCCATTAGTAGGGCATCTGTTAAAAAAGCCAGCAACTTTTACAACAAACTTCTTTGAATGATTTTAGAGTTTAGTAATTTGTACTGGCAATGTTTCAATAATTTGTAATTAAACTGGTATCATTAAAAAGGTATTTTTGATTTATAAATAATTCAAAAATCATTTTGTTAGATAGTATTTTTGAAAATATTGCGAAAATACGTCAAAATCTTGTTTACTTTTTAAGTAACTGAAATTTTAATTTACTTTTGGACTTTAAAAAGTTGACAATTATTTTCATCTTTTTTTTATGAGCATGCGTGCCAAATTTCATAAAGATCGAGCAAAGCTATAGATTTGTACAAAAAAAATTCTTATAATGTAAAAAACTTCTTTTGCTGTACCAAAATGCAGTCCATTTTCATTTTTTCGACAGTTTTTTTCCTTTAAGTCCAGTCTTTTTCTTTCTTTCTTCGTTACTTCAAATAAATTTAGTTTTTGATAGATTTTCTATGTTATTTTGATAAATTTACTTTTTAGCAATGACCTTAAGCTAATTTTTCAACTTAAAGTAAGATAATCTTCGTGGAGATTATGTAATTCATTTATTTGTTATGATTAGGTTAAATTCTCACTTTATAATAAGCTTAATAATGCGCAATAATTGTAGAATTTTAGATCATAATTATGCAAAATTTAAGAAAATAATCTTCATTGAATCTCGTGTTTCTTAGACTTTTTTAACAGTTCAATGTAAAGACTTATGTCATTAGTTTCATTAGACACAAAAACATACTGTATTAAAATTTATCTCAAATACTAATACATTCCCTATCTACTGTTTTTTTTTTACTTTCTTTTTTTCTTTGCACAACTAATTCCTTTCTTGTCTTTTGCAGCAATTAATACTTTCAACTTAACAAAAATTAAATAAGTTGGCGAATTTAAAGTTTGTTAATATAATCGAATTAAGACTATTAATAAGATGGACGAATCGGTTGGTAGCTGAATGCGGTTAATGTTTATTCATAAAATTTACAAATCATTATCAGCTTTCTGAGAAACGGGGTGAGCTGACATCCCTTTTCATATTCATCACTTTCTAGCCGCCCCCCTAAATGCCTTCGTGACGAAATTTTCAATGCAAAATGTGAGCTCCGCCTACTCTATGTCCCACGGCTCTCCGCAACTGATTGCGAAGAACTTTATCCATATTAACTCCAAATTTGTCGCGTGTTAAGAATTGCGCTTTTGGAAACCAGTGTAATAAATTGCATATTGCAATGCATTGCGCTCAGGAGCTTCTTTCGATTCTCCTGTGAAATGCTAAAATTGTTACTTACGATAGTTGGCCTCTGATGCGCAGAATTGGTGTGAAAACAACCCCTAATTGCCCTCATGACCGAACCTTTACTGTAAAACGTGAGTTCAAGTTCTATTCATCACATGGTCAAATTTCAAGTGCAGTTCCTCGAATCTTTCTGGAGAAATTCGAAAAAAATGTGCAAATCCGAAAGTGTCGGGATACTTTTGATCATATTAGATATCATAATGACCGATATTCCGGTCAGAGAATCGAATAAAATTCACAACTACTTGGAAAATTCAGAGAGACAATTATGTAACAACTACGATAGCTTTGAATAACAACTCCGAAAGAACTCGATGTAAAGATTGCTTGCAACACCGATGCTGTTTGGAACGCATATTATAATGGTTCTAGATCCTCTGCAAGTAAAGGTAGAACTTTATACCCATGGTGGCTCGTCCATTAGAACTGCATCTCACACTGAAATTATTTTAAAACTTGTATTTTCGTTTTTATTATTTTTCCACTCCTAGAGTTCGATGATCAACGAAAATGGCAAAAAAGCATTACAAACGTAAAAAGAAGACAAAAAATGAATAAACGAGCGGTAGAGACGCAGGTTGGGGCTGCAAAGTGAATTGCCCTCGAAAGCATCAAAATTTGTCCACTACT
Source organism: Araneus ventricosus (assembly GCA_013235015.1). Classification (NCBI taxonomy): domain Eukaryota; kingdom Metazoa; phylum Arthropoda; class Arachnida; order Araneae; family Araneidae; genus Araneus; species Araneus ventricosus. The sequence goes on along the minus strand of BGPR01000556.1, from coordinate 453,099 downwards.
CATAGCTGAGCACTGATTCGGAAGGTAAAAAGTTTCTTCCTCCCTTTGAATTTAGAGGTGCTAAAGCTGCACTTCGCACGGATCCGGTATGGCGCTCGACCAACTGAGAGAGAGATACACACTTTTTCTCCCCTGGCTCACAACAAAAGTTCGTATTCGCTTCCTCTACATGTTTTTCTTCGATTTCTCTCATGGGTTGTTTATGGGTTTCTGTTTGACTTCATGTTGCCTCGACAGAAACATATCTGGTTTATTAAATATTTGTTTTCCTTTGTTGGAAGTCGCTCTTCAGAAAAAGGTATATAGATAATTTTCTAACATGTTATTCAAATGAAAAATTTTATACGGGAAGATCAATCATTAATACTAGAGATACGAAAAGATGAACGTTGCAGATCTTCAAAAAATTATATTTTCACAGCTTTCGCCGAGCGAAAAATTGAGTTTAAAAAAAACGAAGATCTCGTTATGTCGGATTATAACATATAGTCCAGTCGAATTCTGCTTTGTTCTTTTGCTTTTATTCTTTTAAGTTGTTGGGTCGGCCATACAAAGCATGGCATTATATTTTGTACCCACCCGGGCTTCGGACCGGTTAAGGGGGGGGGGAAGAGGGAGGAAATGCGAAACAACGGTTTTTTGCGTTTAAATAAAAGGTTATTAATCTAACGGGAAAGATTTAAATAGGAAAATTATAGGTACTTAAAAAAACCTATAAAATGAGCCGTGGAGCATTGGCCAAAAATAATGAAATCGAATGGTTCATAACTTCGTTAGTTTTAGTCGCAGAAAAATTGAACTTTATTTGTTTAAAATGTTTTAGTGTGTAAAGAGTATTTTTTTTTCTAAATATGACTAACAAGAGCAGGGGACTACATAAAATTTAGATATCGCAATTTTTTCAGTAGTACATTTATTGACTCAAACAATATAAAATATAATTCTTGACATCAGTGTTTCTCAACCTTTCAGTATTTGCGACCTAATTTTCAATCATAGTTTTCAACGCGCCCCCCTCATACGATAACAATGCATACAATAATAATGTAATTTTGGTGTTTTGATGCTAAAGATATACTACGACCTTAATTATAAACATTACAAATTACCAAGAATAAGTAAATTTATTCATATTTGGCAACATCACGATCCGCTGCATGGACAAAACCAGAATTGCTCTGTCGTATTATCTCTTATAGTCTCTATTGCTCTGTCTTATTATCTCTTATAGTCTCTATTGCTCTGTCTTATTATCTCTTATAGTCTCTATTGCTCTGTCTTACATCCGCATATCGAATATTCTCGCAGCTTCGCAAGAAGTCCGTCGAGAGGAATCACTAATAATTATTAAACTCGTTTTATTTTAATATTGATAAGTTAATTATTCAATACATTCTGCAGTACTGATACAATCTTATTTATAAGTGTATAATCATTATGAATGTGTATTTTATTTTTTATTATGTCAGAATCTATTTGGCTTTACTTTGCTTTCAGTAAAATAATCAATTTGCTAATAATATTTTCTTTTCCATATGCTCGCGCCCCCCATTAAATGTTATCACTCCGCCCTTGGAGGGCGCGCCCCATAGGTTGAGAATCGCTCCTTTACATCATTTAAAGCATTTTCCGAATGGAAATGTAAGAAATTAGATATTGAGCCACGGTTAGAGTATGGCAATTGAATGTGTATGGCAAGTCTCAGAAAGAAGATTTTCTGCACATCCAGTCACAAAAAACACACATTTAATGCAATTCGTCTAATCTAAGAGCCATTCGATAAACTTGTATTGAGTATGCGGAAGCGATGTCTAGTAACCACTGTAGGGAGACATCTGTTAGCTGTTCTTTGTCAGACGATCATTTGTGCACCTAATTTAACTTTCTCTCAATAAAGCTCTCTTCTATTTAAATATTTATAACGCTCGCATACTTCCTTTCAACAGTAGCTTCTTTCTATGTAATCTTTACATTGGAGAATCCGGGGGAGGGGCTGCAGCCCCCCTCCCCAGAGCTAGACCAGAATTCTTTATTTTATTTAAAATCACTACAGCTCTTTTTTCTTAATCTCCCATTTCATTCTTCCTGGCTTTTGACAGGCTCGAAAATTTTCCCACTTTTGTACTCATTCCAGTCGTATTTGTAAGATTGACACGGTCAAAAACATGTTTCTGCTAGTCATTTCATTGTGTTTTTTTATTAAATTATCGAAAGTATTGTAGTGTTCTTTACGATTCTTACTGTCAGGTGAGTAAAGTCTGTAAGGTTAAAGTGCTTTGGTTTACATAAGCCATAAGGTTTGACATTCGCCACGACGATAAAAATTTCTTTAAACCTCAGCTCCCCCAGCCCCAAATCCTGGATTCGCCACTGAATCTTTAGGTAAGCAATAAGACAACTAGAATGTGGAATTGTGTCTGTAAACCAGCATTAAATATAGTGTGATGTTTTCTCCTTCCCCCGAGAACATTTTCCCACGAGAAAAGAGTCAACCACTTTTCATTTAGACCGCAAACCGCAAGCCAGTCACACATGGTGGTCATTAAAAGTACATTAGCGAAGGTAGCATCTGCAAACGGAGGACGGCGACAATGCACAGGAATAAATAACTGTCAAACACAAATGCATATGGTTCGACTATCAGGAGATTAGAGGTGAACTTTCATGGGATACCTGCATAGCTCTTGTTGTTAGAAAATCCAGGAACCATCCTACCATTGGGGAGATAGGCGTTTAGTCGTTGGTTGCATGGCAGTCCTGTCCTCCAGTGGAAAGAAGGGAGGCGGAGCTCCACCCCTTCAGGTACGAACAAAATGGGGGTGTTGGATTAAGGAGAGGAGAGCGGGAAAGAACCGATGAGGGAGTCTCAAACGTGTTTCAGACTCCGGCAGCGCAGAAAAAAAGCTGTGCGATCGGCTCTGATTAAAAGTCCCGAATTCATTCGGACTTTGGAAACGTTCGCTGGGAATCAGCAATTATTTTCGAAATCGCGGTTCGTCGAATTTCGGAACCCTTCCGGGCACTCCTTGCAGTCCCGTACTTATGTTATCACCCTGAGAGGAGAAATTAGAGGTCTGCTTTGAATCTTTATCGGACCTGGAAATTGTCTTTACGAAGCCGTTCGAAATACGGTGGTTTTGATCTCCATCTCTTGTAGAACTCTGACTCGATCGAACTTTAACGTCAAACGAACTTTGAACTTAAATATACGAACTTTGCATATTATCAATTAGTCCAGATTTCTTATGCAAGAAATTGTTATTTAAATCATAAGCTGTGAATAAAATACTTAGGTCAACCTACGCATTTCAATTATTGGTTTACACTTGGTCGCTCATAGCCCAAGATACCACAACAGCAACCAAATTATCAAACACATTCAGCATAGAAATACTACTCTATTGTAGTTAAGAGCATTTTAAAACTTATCTATAATAGACTAATTTACGAATAATTCTATCAACCGTAGATTTCGCATCCCCCTCCCCACAAAAAATCCAAGAACCACTCTTCATCGCAGTCTTTAAAGATTTAGTCTTTTTTTTCAAATGCGAAATATTTACACGAGTTTTTTTTTATCAGTAATCACAAAATTACAATTAAATGTCTGCTTTGATTAGTATTAACCAAATTATAATTAAATGTTTGCTTTTGTCAGTATTAAGATCTACAATTAAATATCATTTGCTGCTATTGGTATTTATTTAAGGCATTATGAATGATGTTCCTTTCAGCTAGAATCGTTGATAACAGTTGAACATTAAATGAAACGGAACTGTTAAAACGACGATCATTTTGAAACGAAAAAAAAAAAAAAAAAACAATTAAAAACCCTTACACATACGGTGTTTTTAATGACTTTAAGGAATATTCATGCCTCAAGGGGCTCTAATAAGTACCGGCCGATGAAGCTTAGCAGTGCCTGGCTGGAACATTTGATCCCAAGAATAATGCTATCGAATTTTGCTATAATTCTTAACAGGCCAGGAAACTAAGACCAAAAAATTGCCGTGCCTCGAAATAATTCGTGGAAAGTTGGAAACTATTGCTCCAATTTTTAGTTGGTATTTCAGGTGTGTAGGGGGGGGGGCGAAACCCCTGAAATTTTCGTCTATTTTTCCGTTTCTCGACATTAACTCACACACGACTTATTTCTCAAAACTTTTGCCAATACAAAAGTTTAAGCGCATAAAATTCTGCGTTGAATAATATCTCATTTTTGAAATTAGGTAAAGTAGTTTAAACACAGTGCAAGTTCAAGAAAACGTCAATTTTAAGCAATTTTTTGCAAAAGTAGCATATTTTGAACATTTGACCTCGTTTTTCTGATGTAAAATGCATCATATGAAAATTACCGCTATTTCGATACGGTACAGCACCAGATCCTGCATCAAAATACACATTTGAGCATATTAAGATCACCCTCTTCGAAGGTCAGTTCCTTAAGCTGGACACTGACAATCGTTTCAATCCATCCTGATCCAATCCATTTAGAGGGTTTCTTAGCAGATCGGTTGTATTTTTAGCTCATAAAACTTGGTGAGCCATTCACAGATCAGACTGCGCCAACTGGAAAAACATCATCTACAGCAAACTCGAAGTCCTAAGCTACTGCGCCTAATCCTATTTTGTGAGAGAGGCTGGATCCCCCAAACCCACCATCGAACAGACATTGATGAGAACTATGAAAACTACTGGAAGTTTAACTAACGGAAGTGGGATTATCAACAGCACATTGGTTGCATGAGTTACGACCAGTGATGTGGAGTGGGTAAATACCCAGTGGGTAGGTAAATATTTTTTGGGTATATACCCGGGTATTTACCCAAGGCCTGGGTTAATACCCGAAAACTGGGTATTATGCGAAAAAAAAAAAAACTTTTTCGAATGCTGATTCACAATGAAACATACACAGTTTATAAAAGTATTTGCAAAAATATCCGTATTTGTGAATGGTAATTTAAAATTAAACTTAAAATTTATAAATACACAAAACTTGGTATTTTGCAAAAAAAAGTATTTGAGAATGGTGTGTTCAAAATGAAGCATTAAATTTATAAGTACCCTTACACTGAATATTTTGCGAAAATAAAATGCATTTGTGAATGATGATTCAGAATAAAATATATAAAATTTATAAATAGGATATTTTGCAAAAAAAAATCATCTTCGAATGTTGATTCAAAATGAAACATAAAAATTATAAATATCCCAAAACTGGGTATTATTCAAAAAAAGTATTTGCGAATAATGATTCAAAATGAAATAAAAAAAATAAATAATACCTAATAAAAATAAATAATAATACCCTAAACTGGGTATTTTGTAAAAAAAAAAAGATTTGCGAATGGCGATTCAAAATCAAACATATAAAATTTATATACATAATACATAACAATAAAATTTTTTAATTAAAGTTTTGACTAAATTATATCAACAAAAACCAATTGCTATCAGGATTCAGAATAAAGTATTCTAAAACTTAAACGGGATCGGGGATAATTTAGTTTTTACGGTTGACACTTACAATAGTATAATAATTATTTTTAACGCCATTTATGTTATAGCTAGCTATTCGGCGACCAGCTTGTTCGCCGGGAATGTATCAACTGAGTCACTTATGCATGGTATTCACGATTCCCTTAGCAAAGTAATTTTACACTTCAAATTGCGATAGATATTTAGCCCGCGTTCTTTACGTAGCCTTGCACTTGTTCTGTTCCTTGTCTATATGAAAGTCCCTAATGGAGTCAAGTAACTGTTCGTGTCAAGTTGCATCTAATTGTACGTAATCGAAGCGAATTTTAATTTTAAAAATTTATTTCAACATCGAAATACCGCGGCACGCTTTACGTCCAGCAGCATGTAAATTAGCTTAAAACATGCCGATAAAATGAATTTAAACATAGCAACCATAATCGTTCAGTTTTACTTGATTATTTCTTTATATACTTACTATCTAGAGGACTTTCTTTACAGATTTCACAGAAAAATTGATCTAATAAAAAATTGAAAAGAAAATCCAATAGAATATTATATTAGCTTTCAGCAATGGAAGAGAAACACGCAATTAAATATTTGTTTAAACAATGAAAACGGTTTGAATTTCATTGTAAGAATGACTACTAAAAATGCATTAAGCATTTGCCATGCTTTAAGCATTTTGTTACAATTTCATGCAGTCGCGGATTTTCAATCGATGAAGGAATCTCCAAACGCACAAATTTATCTATACGCTCAGATGTTGAAAATTTGTCATCCGCCCGTAGAACAATTAAGATGTGTGCTGTGGCAATCCGCGCTTTTGAAATTCTATTGTGTACACATGGGCTATTGATTTTCCCAAAGCGCCATGAACTGTCAGATCGTCCATGGGTGATTTCAACTTTAAATTGAAAACTTGCGCCAAAAAATCAGGACGGTCAGTTGTCTGTTCGGATGGTCGTTAAACGTTATGAATAGATCCGGTGATAGACTGAGCTGGTGTTTCTCCTTCGAAGCGATTATTATGAACGGTTGCATTTACTTCTCTGCGAGTTTGAGATTGAGCTGGAGTTTGTATTTCGATGTAAAGGCGTTGTTGTTCAGGATGAATTTCTTGGCGATTTTGAGCTTGTGATGGAGTTTCGGCTTTGGTGCGTCTTCTATAAGCAGCTGCATTTACTGCACGAATCCTGTCCAGCGATTCCTGGCTTTGCCTCTCGCTAACCATCTTGCTTTCCTTCCCTTGGTCATCCGCCGTCTTTTTGAGATGGGTTTTTCGACGGTATTCACCGTAAAAAATATAGTAAACTAGTTCATGATTGTAAAGTATTAAATTATAGTAAAAGATATATACAAAATATGTGCATAATAATTCAATAACCATAAAATTCTCAGCTTGTCAAACATAAGTTAAAAGTTAAAAATTCAAAGGAATTCTTTTTCGAAATTCTAATGAAAACAAAGCACATCTCTGCTTGTCAAACGTTGCCAAAAATATTATCAAATTATATCATTACGATTGCAATAAATAATCAGATGTATTGTGGCGTCCAAACTATATCACGCGCATGATATACCACTGACGTGATTTACTACTTTCTATTAAAAAAAACAGAAATTAATTTGAAATATATGATTAATATAATTTAAAATTTCTCGGGAATTATTGATCATATCGAGATAAATTTTATATCAATCGATAGCAAATTTTATTTCACTATTTTAGAGCTCTTAAATTTGAAATTAGAATGACAGTTACTTTTTTAAACTTAAAATTACTGAAATTTAGGTGCTCTAACATTGAAATAATGCTGTTTAACATCTTGGAGTGCTATGGCGGAATTTTATTATTGGTGACGTCAGAGCGTTACCGGATCAGTGAGAGACAGATCTGGGCTATTATATTAGTAATGCAGCAAATGGAACTAAAATTGCGATTTATGGGATTATAATATTAACACTAGATTTAGAGCTAAAAAAGGGCATTTCAATGGCCATTTATCTTTGTAAAAATTAATAACGGAATTATTGGTGCAGACTTTTTGAATAAAATTAACTTGTTATTGATATAAATAAAAAGCCATTACATGGTGTAACCAACTTTAATGTTCATGGTGGACTACGAATAGGACATCAAATGATGTATGAAAAGACGATACTCACGCGCGTTTGGGGGCGAGTTTGCGTTTAGAAAAGTAAAGGGACCTCAGTCTTATTGGTCTGCCTTTCGTGGAAAAAAATTGGTGAGAAAAGTGTTACTTCTGTTCTTAGTCGGAAGAGAGTAAAGACATACGTAGCGTATCTTTCAAAAGGAAAGAAAAAAATTTTGAGAGGTAAGATGAAATTATCATTTCTCTATTTTTACATTGCTTTTGTAGTATTAAACACTAGTCGCATTCGGCTACCAACCTACTCGTCCATCTTATTAATTGTCTTAATTTGATTATATTAACAAACTTTAAATTCGTCAACTTATTTAATTTTTGTTAAGTTCAAAGTATTAATTGTTACAAAAGACCGAGAAAGAAATTAGTTGTGCAAATAAAAAAAAGAAAAGTAAAACAGTAGATAGAAAATGTTGGAAATAAATTTTGGTGGAGTATGTTTTTGTGTCTAAAGCAACTAATGACATAAGTCTTTACATTGAACTGTTATAAAAGTCTAAGAAACACGAGATTCAATGAAGATTATTTTTTAAATTTTGCATAATTATAATCTAAAATTCTACAATTATTGCGCATTATTAAACTTATTATAAAATAAAAATTTAACCTAATCATAACAAATAAATGAATTGCATAATCTCCAGGAAGATTATCTTGCCTTAAGTGGAAAGATGAGCTTAAGGTCATTACTAAAAAGTAAATTTATCAAAATAACATAGAAAATCTATCAAAAACTAAATTTATTTCAAGTAATAAAGAAAGAAAGAAAGACGGGACTTAAAGAAAAAAAAAAAAAAACTGGCGAAACAATGAAAATGGACTGCATTTTAATACAACAAGAGAAGTTTTTTATATTACAAGAATGTATTTTGTACAAATCTATAGCTTTGCTCGATCTTTATGAAATTTGGCACGCATGCTCATCAAAAAAAGATGAAAATAATTATCAACTTTTTAAAGTCAAAAAGTAAATTAAAATTTCAGTTATTTAAGAAGTAACCTGGTTTTTGGCGTTTTTTCGCAATATTTTCAAAAAATACTATCTAACAAAATGATTTTTGAATTATTTATAATTCAAAAATCATTAGTCTTTTTAATGATACAAGTTTAATTACAAATTACTGAAACATTACCAGTACAAATTACTAAACACAAAATTATCCAAAGAACTTAGTTTTAAAGGTTGCTGGCTCTTTCAACTAGAGTTGGGTTGAAACCACGTTTTGCTGTATCAGGCACAAGTTGATACTGATACGCGATTGTACCTGATACTTTTACTTGATACTTTTGTATCTGATACAGTCGATAACCGATCCCTTCCTGTCGGTCCGGAACTGGGTAGTCGGCAATCGTGTAATGATACGAGATTTCTGCATTGGTGATGCTAGCATGAGTTATGTGTGTGTTTTTTTAAAACTGCCTATATATATTACTTCTTATCATTACCTGGATAAAATTATTTCTAACGCATTTTTTTACCTTTTCTTGCAATGTTTATTAAGTATATAAGATTGATGGGGTTTTCTATGATTAAATAAATATATTTTGCTTTAAGCATTTCTTTATTCGAAACAAATAAGTAACTCAAACAACAGAATTATTATTAATTAAATAAATCGAACATAAAAATTAAATGCTGAAAATGAATAGAATTTTCAGAATATAAAGATTTAAAAAATATAATTAAACTGAAAATATTTATATTTTAAAATATAAATATACGATGAAATACTTAAAAACAAAATGAAAATAAAACTGTTGCTATCATTCTTTTAAGTTTTAGAAAAGTCTTTACTTTTAAAAAATGCTTTAAGAAATAATGTACAAAATTAAAATTAGCAACTAAAGCTAAAGGTAACGAGAAATTTTGGAAGAAAAGGAGATAATAGTTTTTAAAGCTAAATGTCTATTAATATATAGAGTTTAATATGAACAACTTAAAACAAAAGAACATAAAATTTCTCTTTAAATAAGAAAAGAGGGAAGTAGGTATATTAACAAAAGTATAATATTGAGAACATACAAGGTACAACAACAAAAGAGTTAAAGAGAGAGATAAAAATAATTCAATAATTATAGTTTTAAAAAACGAATTTTTTACTTTGTCAGAAGATAATTTTGTTTTTTGTAATTTAAGATCAGTACCACTATCGAAAAAATGAGTTGTCATGGAACGGATGTCACAATCGTACAAAAACGATTTCTAACTAATTTTTTTTAATACAGAAAATTGTACCTCTCTTCTCGCCACTATTTTAATCGTTCTTTAATAGGGAAGTATCTACCCACTTCGGGGATCATTCTCGATCGAGATGTTCCTACACGCGTGTAAGATCTGAAATCCTATCGAATCTTTTCCACAAAATTAATGCATTACATATCAATTCCACACATACCAATCCCAGCTCGGGAATCCCGCCTTCCGATGCACTTAACTATTTGTTTCTCCCCCCCCCCACGTCATGACTTCAAAACCAAGGCCACACGCACTTCATCATCATACCTCTACCGGAAACGGGAAGCTAACCCCAACCCGGAACTGTATCAATCTGATTTGTATCATATGATACTTCGTATCAGCCGACCAAAGAGGAACGCGACGGAAGCAATTACTTATCGTTATCATTCGAGTTCCAAGAACTGATACCGACTACCGGATACATTTGGGGGTCTATTCTGGTACCCCCGGTTGGGTTGGGTTCCGCACGTTAACAACGGAACCCAACCCAACCGGGGGTACCAGAATAGTTCCCGTAGTCCGTATCATTTAGGTGTATCTGATACTTTAGCGTATCTGATACAAAGTATTAAGTTGATGCAGTATCACCCAACCCTACTTTCAACAGATGCCCTACTTTGGGCAGTATTTCTCCTTCATACTTTGTCGCTAAAACCGTATACGAAATATTTAACTTACGGAATTTAAAATCAAATCATTTTAATCATAATTTCGTTATTTTAAACGTAGAAAATAAAGGGGTGTTAAAAGGGATTTATTTTAAAGACGGGGAAAAATTAAATATATAATAAAAAATTTAATTAAATATATAATTACTATATAAATATTATATATTTAAATTAATATAATTAGACATATTGTGTTTTTTCATATTTTACTTGTAATGTGTAATCTTATTCAAATTTGGTTATTGATTTATTAGTTTCAGATTTACTACATAGATGGCGGCAGGATTTCTAAATTGAAATTTTCCTTATTAATAGACATTTTTACCAATTTTCAAATAATATATAGATAAATAAATGTATTACATTTTTTAACTGGTTTTGAGATTTTTAATATAGGTATCTTACTAATTCTTTAATATCCAAATTAATTATGTTATTTGGTCAATTATGCTGTTTCATAGTTGTAAATCTAGTTTTGGCAATCTGTGATGTCAAGCTAAGTGGCGGTTTATATTAAAAATGTTTAATTCTGTTAAGGATAGATAGAGACACTGATTATTTAATGTTTAATGAAAAGTATGGGTATTTTATTGAATGATATATTTATTGTTTTTAGTGCAATATAATAGTTCAATATATTGTTGTATTTCATATTATCTTGAATTTTAGTCCTTTTTATATAGCTATGTTTTATTGTTAAGGTTAGTGTATGATTTTTCTTTCTAAATTTTTTCATTTTAGGGTAAATTACCCTGTTTGTTTTTTCAACAACTTTAGTAACAGGGATGGTTTGTACAGCATAATTAATTTAACCTGGCTAAAGCTTGTCCACAGCCAAGCTGCTATATTAATTGTTGAAAACTTCATATACTTGGATTGCCCTTTTCAATACTTTTAATAATAACAGAGTTTTTTTACATGTTGACATATAAATGTTTAAACTTAATTTTTTGTTCATGGTATCTGTAGTATTTTCAATTTTTTAGATTTTGTTTTAAACTTGTTTGTATTGTTCAAGTAATGACTTTTTAGTATAGGATTTGCTTCTTGATATGTCTTGTTTACTTTGTTTCTGTATGATCATATATAACAAGTTATATTTATATATATATACATGAATTAATGTTATGATTGTAGATATGTATGGGCCCTCACTGACTCCTGGCAACTACTATTTTCACACCCAGTCCGCCACTAGCAATAACTCTCCCTGACAGATATCCTATTCCTAGAATAATTGTCTTCAACCACATTCTGAAAAGCAAATATATTTTTTCAAAAATTGACCTGTTAAAGACATATTTCCAAATTCCTAGAGACTATGAAGACAAATGAAAAACAGCCATCACAACTCTTACGGACTTTACGAATTTAACGTATTGTCCTTTGGATTACATAACGCTCCATCCGCCTTTCAACGATTTTGCGTTGCATCGCGTGTTTCAAGGACTGGATTTTACATTTGCATATATGGATGACATCTTAACTGCATCTGCCTCAGAAGAAGAGCATCAATAACGTTGAAACCTAGTATCTGAAAGACTAGATAAATTCGAATTGTAAATTAATCTATCGAGGCCAATAATGGGCGCTCAAGAAATAGTTTTTGAGCTACCTAATAACACCTAAAGAAATACGTACCCTTCCTAAACGAGTTGAAGCAATGAAAAATTATAAACTACCGAAAGCTATTCATGAAATGAATACTTTTCCAGAAATGGTAAATTTTTATCGTATTTTCCAAAAGATGCAGCAAAAAACTCAAAAAATTTTACCAGAATACTGTTACAAAGATGTAATGTCGCTTTCCTGCCTAGCTAGTCTTATAGTTGGGAAGGGAGTTTTACAGGGGTAAGCATGGAGTGACGGACAGCGGCCATTCCGGGTCCCCTGACCTTGGCGACAAATCGAAGATACCCGAAAATGCTATTACTTTCTCGGTATTTCTATTAGGGGCCGAGATCCAGGTTTTTCCTGAAAATTCTATGTGGCATCACGGCCTATCGGGGAGAATATAAAAAGACCGCGCTTGGATCACAGGGTGTTGGTGATCGACTGGAAAGACTTTGGAGTTTCGTCTGTAGAACGAGCTAGAAAACCGGTGAGTTGAGCGCTATTGAAAGTGCTGTTATTGTCATTATTAATGATTTGCTGACTGTTTGTGTTGCTAATTCTGAAAGTGATGAACTGTTATTACCTGTGAATTGTTGTCTGTTTGCGTTACTAATCTGTGCAAGATCTATTGTTCTTGTTACCTGTGCTACGTGTTCTCCTGCATATTTGTGAATAAACCTTAATTCTCCATTATCCTGCGAGTTGGACTGTTTACACCATAGACCCACAGAACGATTTTTTGTTACAATACCTAAACCAGCGGGAGTGGTCTCCCCTAAACTTTCTCGTATACTTTCTAAGTGGAGATTCGTAGTGGAGATACTTTCTCTTTGTATACTTCGTATATGAGAAGGTAAAACCAAAAAACAAACAAACTTGAAATCAAATATCTGTTGCCACGTTTCCAAAAAATATTACTTTGAAGCAGGCGCGATAAAATAGGCAATGCAATGAATACTAAAGCGAAAATTCTGCTTTGGAATTGAATTCCCAAGAAAACAATTTATACTACCACAACCGTAACAATTGCAAAAGCGCGTGAATAAAAGAATTGTTGAAATAATGAAATCGGTTTGATTTACAACAATAAAAAATTTTAAACAATTGATGCTTGAAAACATTATTTATTGTTGTAAATAAAATTTACAACAATAACAGATTGCTACCAATACGCATGCGCATGAGAATCGGATTAAAAGAAGCTGAATATGCAATTTGAACGCCTCTTTTTGACGGATTTGGCCCAAACTTTTATACGAACCTACATTCATAACGATAAAACTGTGTACCAAATTTTATCCATTTAGCTATTCAAGTTATTGAATTATAGCGTTCACATGACCGCGGACATACAAATAGACAGATTTCCCGTTGACGAATTTTGTCCAAAATTTGATAGAAACCTACAAATTATGTTTAAAGACCACATACCAAATTTCATCCCCGTAGCTCTAATAGTTTTCGAGTTATCGTGTTCACAGACAGACACACACACAGGCAGACATACAGACATAATTCCAAAATTGTGTTTTTCGGACTCAGGGAGGTCTAAAACGTGGAGATCAGTCAAAATCTCGAGTTCGAATTTTTTGACGATTACAATACTTTCTTTTTGTATACTTCGTATACGAGAAAGTAAAAATGCTAAAAAGAAATATACACGCCAGATACAATGGCCTAATGAAGTGATGAAAAGATTCGAGGAATGCAAACAAGCCTTGATAAATGCGACTTATGCTACATCAATCCTGAATTGCCTTTGACTCTTTGCACAGACACCTCGGATTGGGCTGTAGGTTCAGTAGTTCAACATTTTGAAAATGCGGAAACCAATCGTATTTTTCTCCCAGAAGTTTTAATGAAACACTAAAGAATTACAGTACATACGATCGTGACCTTTTAAGGATATATCTTTCCATCAAGCAATCCAAATATCTTTCAGAGGGCCTAAACTTTGTAATTTAATACTGATCATAAAACAATTGCATATGCTTTTCGGAAAAAGAATGATAAAGCTTCACTCAGACAACTAAAACAATTCATTACATATCGCAGTTTTCCACCGACATTCGGAACATTAGTGGACATCTTAAGAAAGTTGTTGAGGCCTTATCAAGAACAGAGGAAGTCATTTTAATTGCTTATGATAAAATCGCTTAGTTCCAAGACGGTGATAGAGAGTTGGAAGAACAGTGGCGGCTCGTCAGCTCAGAAACAAGAAGTGCTGCACAAGTTGTATAGACCTAAGTTGTAGGAAATTTTGTGCCGATTATTTTGTTTTATAATGATGATATACTAAAAATTGATATTTTTTGAGTTATAAGCAAAAAACAGGGAAAATTTTTTTGACTATAACTAAAATTCCAATAAAAATTTTTGGAGTCAAAACTCAAATCCGTGATCAGCACCCCCAAAAACATAAAGGAGCAAAAAATTACAACTCCTCCAGAATTTGATTTAAAAAATTACTCAATGGCTGGACAATTGAGAAAAACCTTTAAAAAAAAAGCCGAATGAGAAAGTCGCGCCAATCGAAAGTTGTGGAAAAAGTAGCCCGACTGAGCTCTCCGCGTTGCTCAGCCAGCGAATTTCGATCATTAGAAGGGGCAAAACTCGATGCAGTTCTGCTCTGTCTCTCTCTTAATTCTTGACTGATTTTTCCGTCTTCCTTTCATGTTTTTTTTTACTTTTTTCCCATTTTCGTTGATCATTGAACTCTTAGGCCCTTATTCACCAACTCTTTAACACTCGGATTAAACCTCGAATCAGTGTTAATCCCTTGATCATATGAAAATCCGTATTCTCCAACGAAAATTCCGAGATCACCGGCTATTTTAACACCCTTTTTTTGATCCTCAGAAATCGGAGGATTAACAGTGATAATCCGCGGATTTTCGTTTTACGCATGCGCATTTCTCTTCTACCTTCTATCAAAACAAACTTGGCAGACGATGGATTGTCGTATTTAGACGATATTGAAAGTTTAGAAATAATCGAAAGAAGGAAAAGGTCTGTGCATCTAGATAGAGCGAATGATTTGGACTGTATGAATAATGTAGCCTTTCTATCGCGTTATCGTTTAACTTTCCAGCGGGCGCACCTACACAAATTTTACGACAAGTCATACATCTTATTACATATATATATATCGTGTTGTTTTACAAAAATCAATGAATTTTTATTTATGTTATCTGTATTTATTAGCTTAATAGTAAACAAAGATTTTATAAATAAAATGTACACTTAAATTTATAAAAGAACGATATAAATATCTAACACGATGCACAATATAAGTATATCTTCCATACGCGCGTCCGCTGGAAGGTCAAGGGGTCTATTCTCGTACCCCCGCTTGGATTGGGAGACGTCACTTTTCCCGTTGTTAACGTGCGGAAAAAGTGACGTCTCCCAACCCAACTGGGGGTACCAGAATAGACCCGTAAATCAAGATACAGGCGAATCCAGTCTTGAAAATCTGAAATCTCCTATTGGATTGATTTTTATTGCCCTTCAAGGATGAAGAGTGTGTCTCCGGCGCAGTGGCGGACTGGGTCTGAAAATAGTGGTTGCCAGGAGTCAGTGAGGGCCAAACATATCTATAATCATAATATTAATTCATATATATATATATATTTAATTACATTAATTTAAATTTATATATTTAATAATTATGTATTTAATTTAATTTTTTATAATATATTTAATTTTTCTGTGTCTTTAAAATAAATACCTTTTAACACCCCTTAATTTTCAACGTTTAAAATAACGAAATTTTGATTAAAGTTATTTTATTTTAAATTCCGGAAGTTAACTATTTCGTATACGGTTTTAGCGACAAAGTTTGAAGGAGAAATGCTACCCATTAGTAGGGCATCTGTTGAAAGAGCCAGGAACCTTAAAAAAAAAAATTTCTTTTGATGATTTAAAGTTTAGTAATTTGTGCTGGTAATGTTTCAGTAATTTGTAATTAAACAGGTATCATTAAAAAGATATTTTTGAATTATAAGGAATTCAAAAATCATTTTGTTGATAGTATTGTTTAAAAATATTGCGGAAAAACGCCAAAATATTGCTTAATTTTCAAGTAACTGAAATTTTAATTTACTTTTGAACTTTAAAAAGTTGACAATTAATTACATCTTTTTTTGAAGAGCATGTGTGCCAAATTTCATAAAGATCGAGTAAAACTATATATTTGTAGAAAATACATCCGTATAATGTAAAAAACTACTTTTGTTGTATTAAAATGCAGTCTATTTTCATTGTTTCGCCAGTTTTTTTTTTTCTTTAAATCCGGTTTCTTTCTTCGTTACTTCAAATAAATTTAGTTTTTGATAGATTGTCTATGTTATTTTAATAAATTTACTTTTTAGCAATGGCATTAAGCTCATCTTTACATTTAAGAAAAGATAATCTACCTGGAGATTATTTAATTCATTTATTTGATATGATGAGGTTAAATTTTCACTTTATAATAATCTTAATAATGCGCAATAATTGTAGATTTTTTTTTTAATTTTGCGTAATTATAATCTTAATTGAATCTTGTGTTTTTCAGACTTTTTCAACAGTTGAGTGCAAAGACTTATGTCATTAGTTTCATTAGACACAAAAATATACCGCATAAAAATTTTTCTCAAATGCTAAAACAAAATGAAACTACAAAAAAGAAAGAAGAAAAGAACCTCTTATAGCCATCTGTCACAAGAAACGCATCCTTTCTGCACAAAGGGATGCAATTCCTTCCGTCTTTCCGGGGCTTCCGAAACCAACAAAAACTCTTAATGACTATTGCGGCTCGACTTTGGACAGAAGAAGTACCCTGTTCCAATACAGGACCAGAGAAGTATGGCCCAGGGCCAGGGAAATACCCTAGTACCTGAGTATGGCCCTGGTTCCAATAGCCCGAGGGTTTGTGCGATGGCTGCAGTATTCTGGGGAAACCTGTAAATGATCCGAAGGTCAAAGGAAGTGGACAACACAGTTCCTACGGGCAGTTGTAATTGCTTATGCGTCTTGGATCGGTATTCGACCACCCACTGTTGGGCCGGTCGAATTACCACGGCAATAAATCCCCAACGAAGGGCTATTTTATTTGTTTGATTTAGAAAAGCTTACTATAGATAAAGAGTTCTTTTTTCTCTCCCACACTTCCTGGGGGCCCAAATTGATTTCTGTTTAAGAGGGCCAACTTGCCATCGGGCAAGCTGGCAACCTCGCCAGTCCGCCACTGCTCCGGCGTATGCTCCAGAACTGAGTTCCTAGCTTATGCCGGGTTCAAAAATTAATTAGATCAAGAGTATCACAAAATAAACAGCCTTTGTTTCAAGCTGCTTAAAAATTAAATAAAATTACCATCAGGAGATGGACTAGAAAAATTGCCGATCCAATTCGGTCAGGAGAAAAAAAAAGAAGAAAATGGCACCCTCCTAGAAAGGCCTCCATATCCCAGATAGCAATTTTAATTTGCAGCAGACTTGCACTGCAAATCTGCAAACTTACAGCAAAATTGACACGACAAGTTTGCAGCAAGTTAACGCAAGCTTCGAAGTCACCATGGGACGAACTTGTATTGCAAACTATAGCAAAGACAGAGTACGAGCACGGCCCGGGATAGAACTCGCGACCTACGGTTCCGAAGCAGACGCGCTAACCGTTCGGCCAGTTAAACTCTGCGAGGAGGAGATAAATTTCGCTAATACATCGTTCGATTCGATTAGTATACTAATTATTTTAAACTATTTTCTTGATTTCATTAATTTTTTGAGATGAGAATATGATTTGAAGTCAAAGAGAGAGCGATTTTTGCTAATAATTACGCTTTACTAGTTATGAAATTAGAGTTCAAAAGTAATTACTTTAAAATGGGACAAAATGTATAAGTTATTATTTTTCAACAAACATTGACTGTTTTTTCGGTTTAATTTTGTTTATAAATGTTAAAATTTCAACATTAAGAAAAAGGCGATATAGTTTTCTTTAAAGTGCGAGTGTTATATTTAGTAAAAAGATGGAAAATGTTTCAAATTTTTTTTAATAAAAAAATTAGTTTTTTTTTACAAATTATCATTGATTTAATAAAAAGGAGGACGGTCTAGGACATGCTATTAAAAATCGGATGTTTTTTTTTAAACAGACACAAAGATAATTATCTCTTTGTGCTATCTTTGCATCAAGCTTGTTTTGCAAACTTACAGCAAGCTTGCAATGCAAAGGAGTTGGCGCTATTTGTCACGGCGAACTTGTGGCAAACGCGTTTTGCAAGCGAGGATGGCACTAGTTGTCACGGCGAACTTGCCACAAGTTCACAAGATTTAACTTGTCACAAGATTTAATCCTGGATCAATCAAGTTCGGTGAATACGGCCCTTAAAGTGGAAAAGTAAGCCAAGTAGAATAAAGCTTAAAAATACAAGATTTTAAAATAATTTCAAGGGGGGGGGGACTGCAGCTCTAATGGACGAGCCGCCACTGTGGAAGAATTAAGAAAAAGCGGTACCTATTTAAAATTCTTAAAACATGAACTAGGATGACGTGGGGTAATTCATGATCACCACATTTTTGAAGTAAATAATGATCACCTAATTTTTATTTAAAAAAAAAAATCTTTATGAAATTTGAGATATGGCTAGGAATCCTTGAACATTTTACTTAAGTATAACTACATTTACACAATTTATCAAAGTTGTAAAGTAAATTTGTTTAGTTTATCAAATTAAGCATCTTTTAAACTGCATACTATACTTGCCATTTCAAAGATGGGTTCCTAAATATGCACGTTTACATAGATCCTCCTCCCTCTCTTAATAATAAATATTTTGCGTTACTATCTTTTTATTTTATCTAAAAATAGTGTTAGCTTTTGATTAGGTGTTTCATATTTTCTGTAAACATTAAAATTAATTACAGTGAACTATATCAAATGTTGCCCCCCATAGATGGGTAATTATTCATCATCATTTGTCATAAATATCATCAGAAATAACTAATAAATATAATTTTAGTTCTGTTAAATGATAGTTCATATTTATTAACTGTAATCACTATAAAAAATATTTTAATTGCAACCAGAATGCTTTTTTATTCTATCTGTAAGCAAAAAAAAAAGTGTTCTCATTCGCATCATTTCTAATTTGTCCTAACTTGCTTGTATCTTGATTCTATGTTTGCAGATTTTTTTAAGTGGTAACTTTTAAGCTTATTAAATTAGCCTGATAGATATAGTACGAAACTATAAACCTAAAAAAAGATACTAAGCTTCTAGAAGTCAAAATTAATGAAGCTGTTTCAAAGATTGAAAATGAAAGTTTAACTGTGAGAGCTGCTACTACAGCTGTTGAAATCCCCTTCTCAACTTTACACTCTCAAGTTAAAAAATCCATCAGTAGTAAAACATGTAGGAATTGTTTCCTATATTCCTGCAGAACATGAGAATGAGTTGGCTACTTGTCTAAAGAGTGTGGCAAGATGGGATTTCCTTTGACTCACAAAGAAATTAAAATAACTGTTTCTGAATGAACTGTGCACTTACAAAAATATTGTCGCTTCAAAGATAAAATGCCTGGGGAAGATTGGATAAGTTCATTTATGCATAGGCATAATGTATCGGCAAAAAAGCCGAGTATTCTTGAAAGATCCTAAACATGGCAAAATTTAAAAAAATAAACTTCAAATATATTTATGGTCCTATACCCTTAAATGGAACAGACCTATTCACTATTGACTATGCAGAAATAAACAGTGCATATAAATGTTGCAAAGATTTTTAGAAAATTTAAAGTGTTAAATCTTACCAGCTGCTTAACTATGTCTTTTTGGTTTATTTATTTGATCTAATGTATTATGTATTTGTTAATTACAGTTGTATATAACCATTTTTACAATGCCTCTTCACTAAAAAAACTAGGTGCTCAGTAATTACCCCTGAAGTGATTAGGAATTACTTCGATCCAGGGGTAATTCCTGATCACTGAAAATTTAAAACATTTTAAATTCTATTTTATTTTTCAAAGAAAAGAAGGCTGCATAGGATTCAATTCATAAGTCATCAAACTTTCACCAAAAATTAAAATTCTACACTGAACAATTTTCTCTCAAAATGGATGTTTGCATTTTTTTTAATAAGGAATTACCCCAGGTCACCCTACCATCTCGAAATCAGCTTTGGTGTGATACTCCAACATCTAGTATTTCACCATTCATTCTCAAATGCATCCGAAGACAAATTTTTGACCAAATACATAGTTTAGCACTTCCAGGAATAAAAAGCATCATGAAATAAATTTATTTGGCAGAATATGAAAAAAAAGGTATTCAAACCTGGCTGTGTGCATGAATAATATAGCATTATAAAAGAAGAGAGTTTCTGTGTAAGGAAGAGGTATATTGTGTTCAAACTTAACTAATTCGATGCAAGGTGACAAATTTGAAAACTCAGGAAATCTTCGCCAACATGACTTAGACCATTCTTACAAACCAACAGGTTTCAATTAAAAGACTTCATTTATTAAAACATATACAGTCATTTCCATAAATGAAAGCGATTGCATGCAAATGCATCGTGGGGTAAAAACAACAAAAAAAAAGAGCAACCTGAACAATTTCTTCCTTTACCTTTTAAGAAGACAAGTATTTCAACAACACTCTCGCCTACAAAATATGCAGAATCGCATTATAAGTTTTAATCTATTGTTAGACAGCTCTCGTGGAATGAAAACATGTTTTAATTGAAACATCAAGGAAAACTGCATCATGTACCTGCTCATTCTAAATGAAACAGCATTCAATCTTAAATTCACGAAAATAAAAAAGAAGCTCGGCAACAAACCACATATTTTAGTAATATATTAAATGAAAACCTCAAACAATGCATGTTGAAATCATTTTACATCTGTAGGATTTCGGCAAAAATTGCCACATCTTCCAAAAACATAAAAATATCAATCTTTTACCATAAACTTTATTCTATTTATTTCTTGTGCATAAAAGTTGAGATTTAGAAAACAAAAGATCAAAACAAAAGCTTTGATAAATTTTATTACAGACATAAATTATTCCCGGTGTATGAGTACAATAACGCATAACTGAATAACTTCCTCCGGAAATTCTTTAACACACATTATACAGATAACCTTTTTCAGTTTGTTCGTATAAAGTCATTTCAGATTTCTTGCCACACGTAGTATCAGAAACATAAGGTATTTCCTTTGTATGATTAACAAAAACGTGCACTGAAGAAGATCCTTTGCGGCATACACCAGCAGAGTAAGTTTTTTTATTTGTGAGTGTATTAAAAAGCTAATTTAAATGGCACTGCTGAGAAAATAAATTCATATATACATAACAGAAATAATAATTTTTTATTTGCATAGGTATGATAATATCAAATCAACCCGCGTTTCAACATTAAATACTTTTATGCACACACGTCATGTAAAAGGTTTTTCCTCTCTAGGAGACTGATAAAATACTTACATAATTTCTAGAGAAATAATTTCCTGCATAAACAGCAAGCAAAAGGAATATCACTTGCTTCAGTACGACAGTATGAATTAAGCTAATGTTCATAAGACACATATGAATTACAAATGTAAAAGCAAGTAATTTTTCATTTGTATGAGCTCGAGAATGTTTATTCTAACAATCCTTAAGAGAAAATGATTAGCTGCAAACGTTTCAAGAGCTGGGTGCTTCATAAATATCATTTCGATTAAGCTCTTATAAAAGACTGATCAAAAATTCTTATTGCATAAATTACAAAAATTAGGTTTTTCTTTTGCAAGAGTTCAAAATGCTCATTTAAATAAACTCTGTGAGAAAATTCTTCACTGCATACTATTCATTCGCTGCTAGAATAATACTTTTCTTTTGTAAGAGTAAGAAAATTGTGTAATTCAGATTTCATGAGAGCTATTTTTAGAATACATGTTTTATTTTTTTGTATGAATTCGATAGTGCTCAATAAAATAACATTTATGAGAAAAATATGTATTAAAAAACACAGGAATGGGGTCTTTAATTTAAATGAGTTCAATAGTTATGATTTAAATTACTTTTACAAAAAAGTGTTAAATGTATACTTTACTTTGTATCAGTGAGCAGAGTAACTTACTCTTCATTTGTGTTAGTTCAATAATGCTCATTTAAGTGATGTTTCTGAGAAAATTCTTTATGACAGGCATCACTTTAATAGGGTTTTTCATTTTTATGAGTTCGATAATCTTGGCTTAAAGAACCTCTCTGAGAAAACCTTTTGCTGCACACTTCACAAGAATATGGCTTTTCATTTGTATGAATTCGATAATGCATCCTTAAACTACTTTTCTGAGAAAATGCTGCATGACATTAATCACAAGAATGGGGTTTTTCTTTTGTGTGAGTTCGATAATGTACATTGAAACTGCTTTTGTCTGAAAACTTTTTATGGCAGACATCACAAGAATAAGGTTTTTCATTTGTATGAGTTCGATAATGCACATTTAAATAACTTTTGAAAGAAAACTCTTTATGGCAGACATCACAATAAGGTTTTTCATTTGTATGAGTTCGATAATGCTCATTTAAACTATTTTTGTGAGAAAATTCTTTATGACAGATATCACAATAATAGGGTTTTTCATTTTTATGAGTTTGATAATGTTGATTTAAAGAACCTCTCTGAGAAAACCTTTTGCTGCACACGTCACAAGAATATGGCTTTTCATTTGTATGAATTCGATAATGCACCCTTAAACTACTCTTCTGAGAAAATGCTGCATGACATACATCACACGAATGGGGTTTTTCTTTTGTATGAGTTCGATAATGTACATTGAAACTACTTTTGTCAGAAAATTTTTTATGGCAGACGTCACAAGAATAAGGTTTTTCATTTGTATGAGTTCGATAATGCACAGTTAAATCATATTTGCGAGAAAACTCTTTACGGCAGACATCACAAGAATAGGGTTTTTCATTGGTATGTGTTCGATAATGCACATTTAAAATACTTTTCTGAGAAAACTCTTTATGACAGACATCACAAGAAAAGGGTTTTTCATTTGTATGAGTTCGATAATGTACATTGAAACTACTTTTGAAAGAAAACTCTTTATGGCAGATATCGCAAGCATAGGGTTTTTCATTTGTATGAATTCGATAATGCACAGTTAAATCATATTTACGAGAAAACTCTTTATGGCACACATCACAAGAAAAGGGTTTTTCATTGGTATGAGTTCGATAATGCACATTTAAATGACTTTTCTGAGCATATTTTTTAGGACAGACATCACAAGAAAAGGGTTTTTCTTTTGTATGAGTTCGATAATGAGCAGTTAAATGACTTTTTTGAGAAAACAGTTTACGGCAAACATCACAAGAATGGAGTTTTACATCTCCATGAGTTTGATAATGCTGATTTAAATTACTTTTTTTTGAAAATTCTTCTTCACAAATTAAACGCTTATCATCCACAGGAGTTTGAATTTGCACAACTCCATCATTACAACTTGCTTTAACACATATAACACTAATCAAATACATTTCATTAGTCTTGATAAAAGCTTCCATCTCAACATTCTTTATCAGATCTTTTGTCAAAAAATGAATTAAAATTTGAGAAGTGAAAATTTTCCATTAGTATCAGCGTTTCATCAGGACATATTAAGCGTGATGTGCGGCCTCATTTTAAAGCAAAAACTTGTCTTTTCACTGCATGTGGTCATAATCGGAAACCATCTGAAAAAAAAAAAGAAAAGAAAATTCAGCATTATTTTACATCTCCAACAGAGGCAGCACAGGTATAGGCAGAAAGCATAGTTCAACTTTTTACAATGCATAAAATTAAATACAGGGGTGTTATAATAAATAATCCCGTCCTGAGAAGGCCCTATAGCCTATACTAGGGTTCGAAATGGAAAAAAAATTCACAAGCATGTTGTACAAATGATGTGACTTGTAAAAAAGCGAAAAAGGAAAGGTAAAGAGAAGAAAAGAAAAAAAACATCTTAACATTTTCATCAATAGGTGACACTGCATCCATATCTTAGGTCACTTTTGCAGATTTTTTTTTTATTGCTATAATTATTATTACTGAAACAATATAAAAAAATTTATTTGAGTCTCTCTTTTTTTAGCTTAACTAAAAACGCTGCCAAAATTCAATTCTGAACTAAAAGTCTTTTTCCGTTCAAAATAATACTGTTGCAATGTGAGTGTATATATGTGGGAGTAGTAAATGGAAAAAATTTTTGCAAAATATACGAAAAACATTTTTAAAATTCATTAAAGTTAGAGCAAAATTTATATGAAAATAAAATTGGTATCACTGAAAAATTAATTTTTAGAAGTTTTTGTGTAATAAAATGCTTCAAACTTATTGAGGGAAAATGTCAACATTTAAAAATTCCCAGCTTATAAACATTATCATGTTAAAAACAGTCGCAGTAAATCTAATCCCTTTTCAACCCCTAACTTCTAAGTAACTTCAACTATCGAACATCTTTCGGTACAAAAGTTGTTCCTTATGATCCGGCGAAAATTCATTTAACTTGAATTATCATTCTATCTTCAACTTTAAGAAAGTTAGAGGAAATAAAAATCTCAATCCCCTCCCCGATTTTCACCCACCCTCAGCTAGAGAACCCATCTATGAACTCAGCTGAGATTTTCACCCTACATACAACATACTGATTCAAATCCAATCAGTATTACTTTAGTTATCGTGTTCAGAAGATAGCATGGGCAAGGCGTTACATATATACCTACATGATGACCTACCTACCTTATTTTTTGATTACTTGTTTATTACTATATACATATATAGGGGAGAGTCGCCGAATTTGGACTACACTTTGTAATAGGAAAAAATTAACTTTACAAAATCGTGTCATTAGTCCTATCAAGGAAACAGCTTTCCCAAAGGGGGCCACCAATATCTTTAAGCACAATCAAAGCAAAAATATTTTTTTTATTCTCCAATTTACACAATGCATGAATCCCAGTATGACATTTTATGCACTGCATCACTTCCTGGTTTTCTCTTTGTTTATTTACAAATAATAGAAAACTATGTAACCTTAGTTTTTGTTCTTTAAGAAACAACATTTGATAGCTTTAATTTCCTTTTATTTATTTATTTTTGATTTGAATTGTTCCATTTCCAACTTATTAGGACTAATAGTGGTGATAACTGCTTTCTGAGCTATTCCTGTAGTTTAAGATAATAATTGCACCGATTTAAACAGTTCAATTTAGGCATCTGTTTGTGGTCTAATCTAGGTAAATTTCGGACAACAAAAGAAAAAAAAAAAAAAACCAAATAAATTTTTAAACTATATGAAAAAAATTATTATAGTAAATTGTAGCCAAACAAATTTCAAACCAGAGGATTTATCAATATATAAGCTTATTTGTGTGTGAATGTACGTATATATGCATTTCTTTTATTTTTTCATGCACAACCAGACCATTTAACTTACTGGGACTTAATTTGGTGCAATGATGGATTAGCAAGAGTGGGAGCTAACACTGTAAAGATTAATAAAAAGTCGATTGTTTTAGTATAAAATAAATTTTAATTTTTTAAAATGTTAAGTGGTAAATGCAGGTGTTTTTTGCCAATTTTCCCAAATTTTCTGCATATATTCTCATCGGAGAACCATAATTTTTAAAACACTGTAAAATCCAGAATATCCCCACTCTAATGAGAATAATTAGAAGCTTCTGTGCAACTTCAGTGGAGTAGCTACGGTAAGTGGTGACCAGGTCATAATATGGTTTTTTCGCCTTATCCACAATCAGCTCTGAATGACACCTGCAGCATGGCATCTTTTCACTTCTTGATTGTATTTAGCTTTAAAAAATGTCATAAACTTTCAGAATTAAATTTTTTGAAGATTTGTTGCATTTATCATATAAGCTGCCAATTAAGATGATACCCATGATACAAATATGAAAAAAAATTAGTGTCATCCAATAAAAAGAAAATAAAGAAGAATTTAAAAATCGATAGGGCTTAATGCCTAAACCTGGTTAGGGAAACACCAATCATGGAAGTATATCGAGGATTTAGAAAAAGCTTTGATATAGGTATTGGCAAAGTCTTAATATAAAGATTTAAAATCATCTTGGAAACTCTATCAAGTGGATATGGAACAGATGTAATAAAATTCAAATGTTTTTGTGTTGACACTCCAAAATTATGTGTGAAACTGTATCTTTGACTCTCAATATTACTAAAAATGTATAAAATATTAGTGCATGACAAAGTGTTGATTTCACATGTACTATTACCTAAATTGGATAACTGTCAGAAGAGGTGACAGCTGCCAGAAATAAGGGTTTTCATTTGCATAAAATAAAATAAGCTCGAAGATTTTCCAAAGAGCATTGAAATATGGACATAAGTAATAGATTGTTACTACTGACAAGTTATCCCTTTTTGTCTTCTTCCAGCCAAGTGATTAAAAAAAGTGTAGGAAAGGAATACTTCTCTTGTAGAAAAGCTTCTACCTGGTCAAATAACAGCCAGCGAAGATTGGGAAGAAAAAAATTACTAAGGACAACAAAAATGAAAAAGAAGATGATATCAGCGAAGAAGAAGCAAGTATTCAGGAATAATCTGATGAAGAGAATTGTTGATATGACATGATGATACAATATTTAAAATGGTCACTTATATATTACTGATTTGCATCATTCATTACATTATTTCATTTTAACCTGTGTAATAAATCAATAAAAAACTTTTTATTGTCATAAATAGGCATAACAGAGAAAATACATATGTATAAACAGATATACATGTTTTAAACAAAAAATTGTCATAAAATAATTTTGTCCACTTTTTCATGCAAATACCCCACTGTGCGCCGTGCCGCTCCACATTCAGCGACTTTTACCTACATTCTATACTAACTTTTGAACGAAGGGTAGTTTTGGGTTCGAAGGAACATGATTGGTGAAGATCTGCAAAAGTTTTCATTATGTCATGTCAGCAGAATCATTGCAATAGGTAGTATTCCTAAAATAAATCTACCTATAATTTTCAATAACAATGAATAAGTGTTGCATAAAGAAAGGGTTAATTTCTGTTTGAAATAACCTAAATAAGTATTAACATAAAATATATACCGGTTACAAAGTTTTTATGCGAAAAAACAAATAAATTAACATGCTGATAATTTATATATTTAATTTATGACTGTCTTGTTTCAAATTCACTTCCATGTCAGACAGAGTGAATACAGATTTGTTTGCAGGAAAAATAAACATATTATAAAGGAAGGCTTAACCAAAATTAAAAATAAAATATTCTACATCACAAATTTCCTCTTCTCAGAAACTAAATCATATTTTTTAAAGTTAATATTGTATAAAGTATATTTAAAGACTTACATTTTTAAATGCACTTTTCATAATGTAAAAAACTTAGTTCCTACTTAACATACAGTGCCTATATACATTTTGCATGGTAACGAATACTCCAACAAAATTTATTGTTGCAAATCATTATATCATATTTTTCTTACATTAATAATGTACCCACAATTTCCTCATCTTTTTAAATTAAAACCTTGGAGGATACAAAAAATGGACAGATTTTATATAAATAACAGTGTTTATTGATTTAATAAATATTATTAATATAATAGATTTTATTTATTGACTATTGCTTGAATTCCAATAAAATAATTCAAAAAGCATAACAAGTTCTTTCATTTGATTATAGAGTACCTATATTACATCATTGCAAACCTTCCTACAAGTGCTGGGTCCATTTATAGGCAATTTTTTTAAACACCATGTACATTAAGATGCCATGCTAAATTGTTCATTCCTTAAATACATTTTAATCAATCAATTCCACCCAACACCAGAAGGATATAAATTAAGGTATAGGAAGTATATAAATTAAGGTATTTATAGCTGAGTACCATGTGAGTCATTTACAATGAGAAAGAAGCTTGCAGAAATTTTATCCAAATACCTCCAGTCATTCTAAACAAACATTCCTACACAACTTAGGGGAAGTTATGATCCTGAAAAGTTTTTGTTAGACAAGATTTAACTTCACCATAACATTAGTTTGACTTATTGACACATGCAAAATCATCAATTTCTCCAACCTCTATCTGCCTATTTCTTCATGTCAATCAGTCCATTTCTTACACGTATTTAAACAACTCATTGTCAGTCTACCAAGAATGGGATGAGTTTGAGAGATATATCAGTGCAAGGGTTTCATTAAAGAAGATTCAATTAAATTATATTTTTAGTTTGACAGGTTAAAACATGTGAATCAAATTTCATGTTAAGTGGTCCATTTTTTTAGGACTCAGTTCCACTCTACCCAGAAAAGAGATGAATGCGAGTAGTTATCATCCAGAGGCATTAATTAGAAATATTTTATTCCACCAAAGTTTATAGTTTGATAAGCTGAAGTAAGCAATATCAGGTGAATCAAGTTAATTTATAATTTCTTTAAATACTTAAGTGATCCACATCCTTGTCTGAAGGACTAAGTTAGGGCTGATTTACAGCTACAGAATTTTAATTCCACAAATGAGAAACATGGGCATCATGTTTCATCTAAATTGTACTGTCATTTCAAAGCATACATGCACACCACACCTACACACTACAAGATTATTCTGTAATTGATATATAACATGAAAGATTAAAAAAATTTATAAGAACAACAATTGCAAATATATATATTGATACGTAAAATTCAACTGTGCACAAGGAAGCAAGTCGGTATCATACACTCCACATTTGCCCTTCAATAAACCATGACCTTCTGGACCAGGGCTGTGACGGATAACCCAATAGACGGATTAACAGAAATTCCTTAATACATATGTATGTATATGGTGATTCTACTGCTGCCTTGGGATCAAAATGAAAATAACATTACACACATATTGTATTTTATGTTACAAAACGATCAGTATAAACTTCAAACTTTGATTTTTTCAAACAGGACAGAAGTTAAGAGTTAAAGTTCTCAGAAAATGTCACTTTTCTGTTAAAGGAAGAGCTACCAAAATGTAAGGAAGTTTATAAAATATATTAAACTTATGCAGTAATATCATAAAAAAATTCTAATAGTATTATGTGATCAATATATGATACCTAGCAAGAAACACTGCATCAATATTTTAAGAACCATGTCTTTACATATGTGATTCAAGTATCACGAAAGTATAATTTGAGAATTCTTATTACACTCTGAAAAATGAAAAATTCATCCACTTTAAAATAGTCATTTGAGAAGAAAGTTGTCAAAGCTATTAGTAATAGTATTGATAAAATTGAAACTATGTTACCCTATGAATTTAAAAACCTGAGAGACTCTTTTCATTTTAGGCATGAGATGTTTCAGAATATTTTAACAAAGACAAAAATGATTGTTATTTTCATTTCCTTCATTTTTATTTCACCTAAACACTGAACACACCATTTTAGAATTTGTAATACCTATCTTTTAACAGTTAATGAATTCACATCTCCACTTAAGAGGCACACATTCGACCATGAAAAGTCGACTGATCCATTTTCACTTTAAATCTTTCGATAACGTGTCTAATATGTGCGTTAGTACACTCCTCTGATTTATTATTATGCATTACAACAAAAGAGGGATCTGATTAATACCTACAAGAACTTGTATCCATTTTAATGGATATATATTTTGATGCAAAAAACAAAACAAACACACCCAAGACAGAATGCTTTACCTTTTTAAACAGTGGACTGAATGCTATCATGGAGCAAATTTCTCAATATAAATATTTATTAATAATTTTTGGAACAATCTCTTTACAATAAAACTTCCAATCGACAGATGCACTGTTTATGTTTACTAGTGATGTGTCGTTCACTCCGGAACGAATCCGAGGATCCGGATTCTCAAAAGCAACGACAGGATCCGATTCCGACCAAAAGGAACGAATCCGCTAAAAGGCTCGAACCCGTATCAATAGGGTTCGTAAGATAGCCCAGATAGTATTTTAGTTTGCAGCAGACTTGCACTGCAAATCTGCAAGCTTTCTGCAAATTTGTTACGACAAGTGTGCAAGTGTGAAACAAGCTTGCAGCAAGTTAATGCAATCCTCGAAGTCATAGGACGAACTTGCAGAAAGCTTGCATTGCAAACTATAGCAAAAACAGAGTACGAACACAACTCAGGATAGAACTCGCGACCTAGCGCTCGGGAAGCGGACGCTGTAACCATTCAGTTGGTTAAACTCCGAGCGGCGATGATAGATTTCGCTAATACACCGTTGGATTCGATTCGCATACGATTTATTTTAAACTATTTTCTTGATTTTGTTAATTTTTTGAGTTGCGAATATGATTCGAAGTCAAAGAGAGAGCAATTTTCGCTAATAACTATGTTTTGTTAGTAGAATAAATTATGAAATTAGAGTTCAAAAGTAATTACTTTAAAATGAGACAAAAATGTATAAGTTTATTTTTCAACAAAAATTGACTGTTTTTTCGGTTTAATTTTGTTTATAAACGTTAAAATTTCAATATTCAGAAAAAGACGATATAGTTTTCTTTAAAGTGCGAGTGCTATATTTAGTAAAAAGACGGAAAATGTTTCAAAAATTGTTTTTATAAAAAAGTTAGTTTTTTTTACAAATTATCATTGATTTATTGAATTAATAAAAAGAAGGACGGTCTAGGAGATGCTATTAAAAATCGGATGTTTTTTTTTAAACAGAGACAAAGATAATTATCTCTTTGTGCTGTATTTGCAGGAAGCTTGTTTCGCATACTTGCTGCAAGTTGGATTTGCAAGCGAGGGTGGCGCTAGTTGTCACAGCGAACTTGTGGCAAACGCGATTTGCAAGCGAGGGTGGCGCTAGTTGTCTCGGCGAACTTGCCACAAGTTCGCTTCAAGTTTGACGTGTCAAATTTGCTATGACAAGGTAATATCAAGCCAAAATCAAACTTGCTGCAAACTTCCCACGTAGCACAAGATATTGACTTGTATCATAAATTTCGAAAAAGTAATATTGTACAATATTTTCCCAATATTGAAACAGTGTAAAACGTAAGACTTTTTCAATACTGTACAATGTTTTTTTCATAATATTGGATAATGTCATATAATACTGTATAATATTATACCATATTGAATAATATTGTACTATACTGAATAATATTATATAATATTGTATAATGTCATATAATACTGTATAATATTATACCATATTAAATAATATTGTACTATACTGAATAATATTATATAATATAACATTATAGTGAATATTTTAAAAATACGCTTTAGAAGCATGAGAAATGTTGATCACTTAAATTCAATGTGTTTTTATTGGTAATACTTTGCGATTTTTTGAGCTCCTCTACTGACGGCGAGCTTTGAACCCGGGACCCAGATAGCAATTTTAGTTTGCAGCAAGCTTGCCACAAATTTGTCATGACAAGAGTGCAAGTTTGCCACAAATTTGTCATGACAAGTGTGCAAGCTTGCAGTAAGCTTGCAGCAAGTTAACGAAAGCTCCGAAGTCACCATGAAACGAACTTGCAGCAAGTTTGCCGTGTCAAACTCATTGCAAATTATAGCAAAAACAGAACACGAACACAACCCAGGATAGAACTCGCGACCTCCCGGTTCCGAAGCGGTGACGCTAACCGTTGAGCCAGTTGAACTCGGAGAGGAGAGGATAGATTTCGCTAAAACATCGTTCGATGCGATTCGTATACGATTTATTTTAAACTATTTTCTGGTTTTCATTAATTTTTTGAGTTGAGAATACGATTTGAAGTCAAAGAGAGAGCGATTTTCGCTAATAACTACGTTTTGCTAGTAGAATAAATTATGAAATTAGAGTTCAAAAGTAATTACTTTAAAATGGGACAAAATGTCTAGTTATTATTTATCAACAAACACCGACTGTTTTTTAGATTTAATTTTGTTTATAAACGTTAAAATTTCAAAAAAAAATAAAAAAAGAAAAAGGCGATATAGTTTTCTTTAAAGTGAGAGTGATATATTTAGTAAAAAGATGGAAAATGCTTCAAAAAATTTTTTTATAAAAAAGTTATTTTTTTCCCAAATTATCATTGATTTATTGAATTAATAAAAAAGAATTACGGTCTAGGATATGCTATTAAAAATCGGATGTTTTTTAAAACAAAGACAAAGATAATTATCTCTTTATTGTGCTATCTTTGCAGGAAGCTTGTTTTGCATACTTGCTGCAAGTTTGATTTGCAAAGAGGTGGCGCTACTTGTCACATCGAACTTGCTACAAGTTCGATTCAAGTTTGACGCGTCAAATTTTGCCATGACAAGTCAAAATCAAACTTGCTGCAAACTTACGTGCTATCTGGGGACCTTCTACATGCTGCCAGGAACCTTACCTCTGAACCAGCTAGTCTTAAAGCAGGGAGCGTAAATGATGATAATAAAATGTAGTTACAAAGTTAAGATCTCTACGAAATTTCATGTTCGTTCACAATTAATCTGAATAGTTTTCTTAATTAAATTATCTTTTATCGTTACAATTTCGAGTTCAAAATGAAATTAGAAGTCAAAGAGGAAGCAATTTTGGCTCTTATATCTAAGTTTGCTAATTTAATAAATTAAAAGGCAATAAGGTTTAAAAGTAATTATAATAATATGTTTGAAAGGTTTTCAAATAATTTTGAAATTTATTTATTCCTCTTTCAATGTATTACGAGACGCCTTGAACATTTATAATAACAGTATTGATTGAAAATCAAATACAAGATTCGGAACAAAAAATCACGTCATAGTTCTACGATGAGAATAACACTCAATTCTTTTTTTTTCATCGATATGTGAGAGCTGTTTTATGGTTAGCTTCCTTAGCTGAATCCGGCCCGCCTTTTATATACAGTAAAACAAAATGACTATGTTAACATTATTATTCAAATGAACCTTTTTTTAAATACTATTTCAGAATACTGTATAATATAGCGCTATTGTATTTCCATGGTGCCATCTGGCGGCCATAAGAATAACTTCACCTCAAAATAAGAATCAACGTTGTATAATAAAGTGCTACAATATTTTTGTGCTGCCATCTGTCTGACATAAGAATAACTTCACCTTAAAATATTGACCAATGCAGATTAATGTAAAAATCAAAATATCATGTGCATTGTATTGTATAGTATATAATATTCAGCATCTTAAAGAATAATTGTTCCAGTGGTGTTTTTGTAATAAAACCTTCAATTGAGTGATATCCTGAGTTGAAATGAAGATTTTTATAAATAAACATTGTTTTTATATTTTTTGTGAAAATTTTTTATCTCGGAAATACTGATACATACAATACAATACTTTATTACAGTATTCGGTGTTCATAATATTGTATAACATTGTGCAAATATTATATAATATTTCTGTGCTACCTGGGTTACTTGCTATCTGGGATGTAGATAATTTTCTAACATGTTATTCAGATGAAAAATTTTATACGGAAAGATCAATCATTATTATTAGAGATAAGAAAAGATGAACGTAGCAGGTCTAAAAAAATCATATTTTCACAGCTTTCGCTGAGAGAAAAATTGAGTTTAAAAAGATGAAGATCGCGTTATGTCGGATTATAATATATAGTGCAGTCGAATTGTGCTTTGACATAAAAAAATACATAACAACAATTTTATTCCTTTAAGTTGTTGGGTCTGCCAAACAAAGCATGGTATTAAATTTTGTACGAACCCGGGCATCGGACCGGTTAAGTAGGGGAGAGGGAGGAATTTCGAAAAAACGGTTTTTTGCGTTTAAATAAAATGACTTAATTATTTAACATGAAAGATTTAAATAGGAAAGTAATAGGTATTTAAAAAAAACCTATAAAATGAGCGGTGGAACATTGGCCAAAAATAATGAAATAGAAAAGTTCATAGCTTCGTTAGTTTTAATCACAGAAAAATTTAACTTTTTTTTAAAAAAGTGTTTTAGAGTGTAAAGAATATTTTTTTTTCTAAATATAAGTAACAAGAGCAGGGGATTGCATAAAATTTATATATCGCAATTATTTTAGTAGTACATTTATTGACTCAAACAATATAAAATATAATTCTTGACATCAGTGTTTTCCAACCTTTCAGTATTTGCGATCCAATTTTCAATCATAGTTTTCATCACGCCCCCCCTCAAACAATAACAATGCATACAATAATAATGTATTTTTGGTGTTTTGACGCTAAAGATATACTACGACCTTAGTTATAAACATTACAAATTACCAAGAATAAATAAATTTATTCATATTTGGCAACACCAGGATCCGCTGCATGGACAAAACCAGAATTGCTCTGTCTTATTATCTCTTATAGTCTCTATTGCTCTGTCTTACATCCGCATATCGAATAACCTTTCGTCTTCGCAAGAAGTCCGTCGAGAGGAATCACTAATAATTATTAAACTCTTTTTATTTTAGTATTAATAAGTTAATTATTCAATACATTCTGCAATACTGATACAATCCTATTTATAAGTGTATAATCATTATGAATATGTATTTTATTTTTTATTATGTCAGAATCTATTTTGCTTTACTTTCCTTTCAGTAAAATAGTCAATTTTTTAATAATATTTTCTTTTCGATATGCTCGTTCCCCCCATTTAATGTTATCATCCCCCCTTGGAGGGCGCGCCCCACAGGTTGAGAATCGCTGCTTTACATCATTTAAAGCATTTTCCGAATGGAAATATAAGAAATTAGATATTGAGCCACGGTTAGAGTACGGCAATTGAATGTGTATGGCATGCCTCAGAAAGAAGATTTTCTGCACATTCATAGCCACTTAAAACACACATTTAATGAAATTCGTCTAATCTATGAGCCATTCTGAATCTCCCATTTCTTCCTGGCTTTTGACAGGATCGAAAATTTTATCACTTTTGTACTCATTCCAGTCGTATTTGTAGGGTTGACACGATCAGAAACATGTTTTTTCTAGTTATTTCACTGTGTTTTTTTATTAAATTATCGAAAGTATTGTAGTGTTCTTTATGATTCTTATTGTCAGCTGAGTAAAATCTGAAAGGTTAAAGTGCTTTGGTTTACATAAGCCATATGGTTTGACATTCGTCACGACAATACAAATTTTTTAAAACCTCAGCTCCCCCAGCCCCAAATCCTGGATTCGCCACTGAATCTTTAGGTAAGCAATAAGACAACTGGAATTTAGAATTGTGTCTGTAAACCAGCATTAAATATGGCAACCAAATAATCAAACACATTCAGCATAGAAACAATATTCTATTGTAGTTATGAGCATTTTTAAACTTAGCTAATAGACTAATGTACGAATAATTCTATCAACAGTAGATTTCGCATCCCTCTCCCCGCAAAAAATCTAAGATCCACTCTTCGTCGCAGTCTTTAAAGATTTAGTCTTTTTTTTTTTCACATGTGAAATATTTACACGACTTTTTTTCATCAGTAAACACAAAATTACAATTAAATGTCTGCTTTGATTAGTATTAACAAAATTATAATTAAATGTCTGCTTTTGTCAATATTAAGAAAACTGCAATTAAATATCATTTATTGCTATCGGTATTTATTTAAGGCATTATGAATGATGTTCCTTTCAGCTAGAATCATTGACAACAGTTGAACATTAAATGAAACGGAACTATTAAAACGACCATCATTTTGAAACGAAAAAAAAAAAAAAAAAATTACAAACCCTTACACATACGGTGTTTTTAATGACTTTAAGGAATATTCATGCCTTAAGGGCTCTAATGAGTACCGGCCGATGAAGTTTAGCATTGCCTGGCTTTAGCCAACTGGAACATTTGCTCCCAAGAATAATGCTATCTAATTATGCTATAATTCTTAAGAGTAGAAAGCATTCTGACACACGGGCTAAGGGACCAAGAATCAGTATGCTATCTACTCTCCGCTCAATTCAATGGCGTAACTAGGGTGGGATAGGAAGGATAACATTACCAGAGGGTGCAAAATTGAGTTCAAGGATTTAAGAGAGGTACTTTTTTTTATTTTCTCGTATACGAAGTAAATAAAGAGAAAGTATTGCAATCGTCAAAAAATTCGAACTCGAGATTTTGATGAATCTAAACGTTTTAGACCTCTCTGAGTCCGAAAAACACAATTTTGGAATTATGTCTATGTGTCTGTGAACACGATAACTAAGAAACGGTTAGAGCTAAAGGGACGAAGTTTGGTATATGGGCTTTACACAAAATTAGTAGATTTCTATCACATTTTGGACTAAATCCGTCGGGTGGAAGCTGTCTGCCTGCGTTCATGTGAGCACTATAACTTAAAAACTTAAATAGCTAGATTGATAAAATTTGGTACACAGTTTTATCATCAGGAATGTAGATCCGTATAAAATGTTGGGCCAAATCCGTCGAAGGGTTGACTGTCTGTCGGTCTATATAATCGCATACTTGTGAACACAATGACTTAAGATGAATGAAATTTGGTATGTGGCCTTCTAACCTTAATTGCAGATTTATGTCTAATTTTGTTTCAATCGGCTAAAAATAGGCGTTTAAATTGCAAATTTGTTTTTTTTTTTATCTTACGAAGCCCTATTGCGTAATCCTGCCCAGCTTCTTGATTTTACCTCCGCCTTGCTGCATGAAAGTCGTGGCATGCCGTTCGCTTATTTTTTCCCCGCCTGCGTTAGGGACGCTTCGTGCGTTTTACTGTCTTTTAGCTTATTTTTTCCCTACATGTGTTAGGGAGTATACGAGAAAGTTTAGGGGAGACCACTCCCGCTGGTTTATGCATACACTTAACTCGAATACAAAGAGAAAGTATTTTAATTGCCAAAAAATTCGACCTCAAGATTGATGAATCTCCACATTTTAAAACTTCTTGAGTCCGAAAAAAATCCCAATGTTTTAAAATTACGTCTGTCTGTGAATGCCATAAATCAACCAGCGGGAATGGCCTCCCCGAAACTTTCTCGCAAACGACTAACATGGGTGGGGGATAAATACACCGCGCACCAGAAAATGTGCGGTATTCCCTAAGGTGGGGAAATCCCTCTCTACAACGTTCGCGCCTTTTTTTTCTGCGTCGTAGAATGGGGAAAAAAACCGAATATGCAATTTCAAAGCCTTTTTTCATAACCGATTGACACAAACATTGGGAAACAAATTGACAACAAATCTACAATTAGGGTTTCAAGACCACATGCGAAATTTCATTTATCTAAATAATTTCTTTTAGAAGATATCGTCTTCAGAAGTATGCGATTATACAGACCGACAGACAGTCAACCCTTTGACGGATTTTTCCCCAAAATTTTATACTGACCTACATTCCTGGTGATAAAACTGTGTACCAAATTTTATCCATCTAGATATTCAAGGTTTTGAGTTTGTATGAACGCGGATTATGTGTCAAGATCACATACCAAATTTAATCCCTGTAGCTATAACAGTTTTCGATTTATCGTGTTCACAGACAGGCAGTCAGACATAATCCCAGGATTGTGTTTTTCGGACTCAGGGAGGTCTAAAACGTAGAGAGTCGTCAAAATCTCGAGTTCGAATTTTTTGACAATTACAATACTTTCTCTTTGTATACTTCGCATACGAGAAAGTAAAAAACGCAACGAGATGGACGGAATAAATTTGGTATTTGGTCTATACACAACAATTGTAGGTTTCTATCAAATTTTAGACGAAATCCACCTGCGTTAAGAACAACAATACAGCATATTGTTACAAAGCTATAAAGTCGTTTCCCTGAGATGCTAATCTTAGCGACTTAGCGATAAATTTGGCGACTTGGCGTCAAATCTGGCGAATTTGGCGACAAAAGGAATTTTCTAGAAGGACCTCGAACTTTCAACCTATTTCTACCGGTTTCATGAACTTTCTGGAGATTACTTCGCTTCCTACGTAATGAAGTCACTTACTGTTGAAAAAGTATAAAAGCAAGCTCTCAAGCCAAGAAGAGTGAGTTGGATTTTGATCAGCAAGCAAGCTGGTGAGCTAATAAGAAACCTTTGAGCGCTGCGTTGAGATTTAACGGTAATCTCTGTCGTGATTTTTACAAGTACTGTTTTAATACTTGTGCTACGTTTCTTTCCTAGAATATTTGTAAAATAAAGAGCTGTATTTTCTTAATCCTGCTTATTGGATTGCATTCACGTACACAAACAAGACAATTTTGTTACGATATAGTTTTATCCTCAGAAATGTAGATCTGTATCAAATTTATCAAAGGGTGAACAATATAACCCAAAAACGCAACAAGGCAGATCAATAAAATTTACTATGTTGTCTTGCCATCAAAATTGTGGAAATATACAAAATTTTAATTCCAATCGGAAGACATTCAAAATCCACACTCGATATTCTTCCTTACACAAAACGAGCCATATTGTGTTAGTATACAAGGAAGTTGAGAGGGGTATACTCCTGTTAGTTTTATATTAACTCTAAATCACTATATTCTAAAAAGAAAAACTATATAAAATGTTGACTAAAATTGTTTCCAGTCGGGTACAGAAGCTTTGGTAATGACCGTTTTGATATGCCCATTAAATGATAATTAGGAACATAGCAATAGCCCTAGCTATTTGTTCCCATTGATCTAGGGAATGTGAATGATCCAAATATATGAATCTGCTCTTTTTTATGAAAAATGAATCGCTTTTTTTTTTTTTCTTTTTTGGGGGGGGGGGGGGGACTT
This sequence comes from Araneus ventricosus, assembly GCA_013235015.1. Taxonomy (NCBI): domain Eukaryota; kingdom Metazoa; phylum Arthropoda; class Arachnida; order Araneae; family Araneidae; genus Araneus; species Araneus ventricosus. The sequence continues at coordinate 414,243 of BGPR01000556.1, read as the reverse complement.
TTATTTTTCAGGCGATGGGCCAAAGTTCAGACGCATAATTTTGCACATTTTTAAGCGACTGATCACAGATTGAAACGCTTTTCTCTAACTGTAAATCGTTAAGTGAAAATGTGAAACCTCGTGAGAGCCATACAGATCGAAGAGAATTGAGGAGAAACGTCTCAACCATGGAGCGCCGCTCATGACAGGAGGGGTGAAAATATGCATATTGTTATGCATTATTCCACTGGAATAGGTGCTTGAATTCTCAATCAGCTTGTCTCAAAATAAAGACTATATGCTACTGAACCTCTTTAGACTCTAGCTGTGTAAAAAAGAGAAACTTTTGCAAAACTAAAAGGCGCTAGCTTGAATTCTCAATCAGCCTTTCTTCAAAATGGAAATTGAGATATGAGCAGGGTTACCATAATTTGTTTCAATGAAATCCGGACACGGCGGGGGGTTGGAGGGTATTAACATATTATTAAATTAAAAAGTTATTAATATATAATGAATAATATGTTAATTATCATATATTAATAACCAATAATTAATTCTTAATTAATTGTATAATTAATTATTAGTCATTAATACATAATTAATAACGGGTCAAAATGCAGCATAAAATTATATTAACTGTCTACCGACGAACCTTTTTTCATAACTGGCACAGAGTTTGAAGAAGTGAAAAAAGTTAAGACTTCAGAATACAAAGAAGATACAATTTTTATTTATGCTTGGTTAATCAATTACAGTAATTAAAATAGAATAAACTGCAATTTTTAGTTTTTTTAATTTAGTTTTAATATTTAGTTTGATCTTTAAGTATTTTATTTTTAACTATCTTTAATAAAAATTTTTATATTTAAATAAGGAAATGCGTTTCCTTGTTTGATGAATTTTTATAATACATTATTATAGAGACCAGTGACATATGCAGTCACAGAAATTATGACCTAGGGCAGGAGTAGACAGTCTTTCAAGCCTCGTGGGTTACACTAAAATCCTACACAGTATTTTAGTCTGTAAACTATTTAGAAATAATTACACTATATTAATATAATTTTAAAAATTAAGATTATATTTAGTTTAGCATTTAGGTGTACATAGTGTTTTTTCAAAGATTTTAAAAAGCACAATACGCTTTTTTTTAACGCAATTAATTGAAATAAGTTTATGCTTTTATTTGCGAAAAAATAAATAAATAAATGAGCTGGTTTGTTCAGACTATCAAATAAAATAATTAAAAAAGGAGGCCAACGGATTTTTTGCAGTAGCTTAAAAATTTAGTTATTATTTTAAGTAAGCTCAGGAGAGATAATATTAAACTAATTATATTAAGATATGAATCAATGGGAAAAAACAACGAAATTTTAAAGTATTAATTTGTACTCTCCTAAAAAAACTGGTTAAAATAAAAGTTGGTCACTCTTGACTTCCTGCTCAATCTCACTACAAAGAATGAAATGCACAAAATATGATGGTCAAATGTGGGGGACTCAAAAGAATATATTCCTCCGAAATGAAGTGGGAATATTTTCCTAAAATACCCGTTCTTGCTTCTTTACCTCGTCCAATTCGATTCTTTTACAATTACGGATTGCAGTTGAACGGAGATCAAATTTCTTTTTTCTTCTACCGAGGGTGCAATTGGATTAACGGTGTGTCTATCCTACCCCGATGGGGTCATCTCATCCACAATATTCTGCTATTTTTTTCATGCTGGACGACAAGTGTAGGACAAGACGTATCACTTTTGAAGTACCTTTGATGCGAAACATCATAATTAGCAAAGTTTAGCAATTTATTTATTGCTTTTAAAGCTGTTAAACGCCGGGCCCTAGTCATACCCGAAGCCCCATTAGACTAGATGCATATAGGAATGGAACATTAGGATATCGATGCTCAAGTCGCCAGTTTTAGAGGCCGCCGGTTTGAATTCTTAATCATCCTGTTTCTAAGTTCCTATAGACCAGTTGTGTAGAAAAGGAAAACCTTAATTTGAATACTGATGTTCCATTCTCTAGTCGAGGAGACCGCCGCGAAGACAAAATATTTTTGCGATGTACACATGGCTTCGGTAGTTAACGAAATTGGTAAGAAACGTCACTCAAGTTAAATATTGCTTATTGTCCTATTATATAGTCAGTTCTTTTGTAAGTGATTTTCTGCGCAATGTGTTCAATGTTTCAACGACTTTGTGTGTGTTCTTCGTATCATTAAACTGTTCATCATGGCAATTATTCGTTTTTGCTTGAACTTTCGGTTTTGAAAAAAATAAAAGGTATATTGATAGAATCAAGAGTGGAGTTACCAGACCCTATTTGTGTATATCTTATATCACCAGGCGTCCATACGTTTGTTAACGTCTCGCTATACTAACAGAATCTGAACCATAATGTTTACATGCTGTGTTCCAAGATCAAGAGGTTTATATAAGTTACTAGCAAAGGCGACTGCCTTTGACGACCAGCTGGTATATTGTCTAATGCGGTAATTTTATTTTCTTATTTCTCATATAAAATGCGCAGTTGATTTCTACATTAAAATGACACGATGAATTTTACTTTATTATATGAGAACGTCTAACAGCTTGTTGCGTGAACCGACACATGTTTTTAAAAAGTTAATGAATAATCAGTATAACTTTCAGCACATCGGATATATTACTTAATATCTTAGAGAGCTTTGTTAAAAGCAGTGGCGTAGCGACCGCGGAGCATAAAGACCCAGGGCGCCAGTTTTAGGAGGCGCCATGGAGTCTAAAAATTACTGCGTTTATGCCATTTTTAAAGCAAAATATGGTAAGGGGCCTAAAAATGAATGGCCCCGGGCTGAATTTACACTTGCTAACCCGCTGATGACGACTGGGGTAAAAAAAATCATATTATTCCTCGGGCGTCAAGCACCCTCACCATGCCACTGGCCTTGGTGACAAAACGTTACTTTTTGGCGTCAAATACGATGACGGGGCAAAATAATACCATGCCCCTGGCGCCATTTACACAAGGTAAGCTACTGACAATGAAGGGGGAGGGGAGCTAAAAATCATATTATGACCCAGGCGCCACTCACTCTTGCTACACCATTGGTTAAATGATACCCAAAACATTTGATGAAATAAAATAAGAAAGCAAAATTTAATAACAACATTACCAAAAAATATGAAAAAATAGACAGCATCATCATTTCTCAGCTGACAACAGTGGAAGAAAAACTGGCGATTAAATATTTGTAGAAATAATGAAAATGGTTTAAATTTCATTGCAACACTGAAAAGTTATTGTATAAAAATAACTTCAAAAAATAGGGAAAAAATGGGAAGACAACTAAACTTGCACCTCCAAAAAGATAATTTGTTGCATTTCATTGGTGGAATAAAAATCATTTTTGTTCAAAAATATTTTGGAAAGTTAGGGCCAAATTTTGCTTAATTTTATTTAACTAAACTTTTAACTAACCTTTTTCCTAATTAACTAAAATTCTTATATAAACTTCGAAAAATTCGCCCCGAGGTGCACTTTCCAAAGTATATTTCTGCAAAGTTCGAAAAATTCGCCTCGTGGTGCACATTCCCACCTTCCAAAGTATATTTCTGCAAAGTTTTGATAACTGTAAGTCTAACAGTCGAATCTGTAGAGCACCAACACACATTCGTTTTATTAATAATTACACGACTTCGGCGGCCAGCTTGTTCGCCGGGAACATAGTTTGAATTGAATCCCTTATTCATAGGGTTACCATACCACGATCTGTCCGGATTCACACCAGCGAATGTGGCAAGATATAAATTTGGTTGTATTAGGGAAAATATATTATATTCGAAAAAACTGACGTTATTCCACCAACGAAAGAAAATCTATATTTTACGGAATTGGTACAACCTTCCTTCTACAATAAGTTTGTCAAGTTTCGGAAAGGAAAATGAGAGGACGATAACGTTATTCCTAAGGGATGCGTCAAAAGAATAGTCGTACCCCCCCCCCCCGATGACCATCATAGATGGTCAGTCTTGGTGACCTGTTATGCTGTTAATTGGCAACCTGCAATGGCACTTCATTCACACACTTGGGAAGACCCTGCTGAATATATTACCCCATCGTGTGGGTACGGAATATTTTGGGGGTCATACAGTAGAAAAAAATGGAGGCATATCTGAGGGCAGGCTCTTTCCTACTAGGGCCCAGCGTTCAACAGCTTTAAAAGCAATGAATTGCTAAACTTACCAAATTATGATTTGTTTCCTAATCAGATTTTGTTGATAAAAATATTTTTGATTATTAGTTTTAGATTATTTTTTTAGCGGCGTCTGCTTGAAGCAGTAGAGCAAGTGAGGTTGCCCATATAGTCTTGAAATTAACCCTCCGTCTGACACAATATAAAGCGCAATATAATATATATGCACATTGAAATGTGCTGACATTAATGGAATTTTAGCAAAGGCAAGGAGTGTCATCATAAACGTCATATTCGTTTATATGTTTATTTTTTAAATACTTCAGTTCAGTGTTCAGTTTCAGAAACTTCAAAAGTTTCAAAAGTGATAAGTCCTGTCCTACATGAAAAAAATTGCCGAATATTGTGGATGAGATGACTCTATCGGGAGGGAGTAGACAGGCCGTTAAACCGTAATGCCAATTTCACCCCCGATAAAAGAGAAAAAAAAAATCTCTTTTCAGCTGCAATCCGTAAATGTAAAAGAATCTAATTGGACGAGGCTAAAAGCAAGAAAGGATATTTTAGAAACTATTCCTATTTTTTTCGGAGGGATATTCTTTTGGGTCCCACATATTTGACCATTACGTGTTGTGTTCATTTCATTCTTTGCAGTGCGAGTTAGCAGGAAGCCAAGAGTCACCAAATTTTATTTTAACCTTTTTTTTGGGCTAAGTACAAATCAGTACTTTAAATTTTCGTTGTTTTCTTCCCATTGATTCATATCTTAAAGTAATTACTTTAATATTATCTCAGTCGAGCTTATTTAAAATAATAGCTAAATTTTTAAGTTAAGTTTACTGCGAAAAATCTGTGGACCTCCGAGTCCTTTTTAATTATTTTATTTGAAAGCATGAACCAAATCAGCATTTTTTTTGCAAATAAAAGCATAAACTTATTTCAATTAGTTGTATTGAAAAAACACGTATCGTAATTTTTAAAATCTTAAACATTATATACACCTAAATTCTAAACTAAATATATCTTTATTTTTAAAAGTATATTAATATGGTGTAATTATTTCTAAATCGTTTACAAACTAAAATACTGTGTAGTTTTGGTGTAACCCACGATGCTTGAAAGATTGTCCACCCCGGCATATCTCTAATTTTAATGAAATTAAAATTAGAGAAAAACTTGTACAGCAACTTAATTCATATAATTTAAAAGGTAATTCTTTGCCCTTTTAGATGAAGTAAAAATGATTTTTGTGCTGTAATATTTTCGGAAGTTATTAAGGAAAAATGCCAAAATTTCGCATAATTTTTAATTAATTTAGAGAATTTTTTTAAAAAAGGGGTTCCGAGGCGCAGATTCTTACCCTCCAAAGTATATTTGTGCCAAATTTTGTAGCTCTAAGTCCAGCGGTCTGCAATGTAGAGCACCAATACACATTCTCCTTTATTAGCAGCAGAGATAGTGATGAATTTGCACTTTTGTTTCTATATATAGTTCTGAGGGTTTCCAACATCCTTAAAATTTTTTCAATCGGTGCCTTTATTGTAGCATTAAATCATTCTATCAATATGTACATGATTTAGTGTTTTTTATTGATTATGATTAAAGAGAAACTGATATCATAAAGCTGTAGTAATATAATATAATAATATACCGAATTCCAGCATAATCTATTCTTCAAAATAAAAATCAAATAAATTTTCCTGAAATTAACTTTAAAAACTAAAATTTTATTATTTTATTAAATTATATTTTGATTTTTAATAATTTTAATATTTGCTACGTATCAATTTCATTTTTATGAATAAAAAGACAATTAATACTAACTGCTTGAAATAGGAATGATGCTGTAAAATTAAACAAGCGCTACATCAATTAGAAGATAAAACTTTATTACTTGAGTTCCATCAAATACGGTTTTTTTTAAGGTTACATAATTTTTCCAGCATAATTTTAAAGAAAGTTACAACCATGACAGCATACAATTTAAAAGAAAGTTTCATCAAAGAAACATGTCTTAAAGATTCAACTTCTGTAAACATTCGAAAAAACTCATAGAGAAGGAACTCAAATTTATATTTTTAAAACTCCTATTTGAAAATACAGTCGGACCTCTATTTAACGAAGTCGCTAAATGCCGAAAAAAAGTTCGTTAGATGGAAAATTCGTTAAATAGAGATTCACCTTTTAAAATACTTTAAACTACACAAAACAGATTTTAAATTCATAAACACTTAATATTATTAAAAAAGTAATTAATCACACCTTTATTTTGTAAATTAATATCTATTTGTTTTATATATTCTACCCATCAAAAAGAAATCTGCAAAGTAAACAAGAATAAAACAAACATTGTCCGGGAATACACTGTATTTTCAATTTTAAAAAAATAATTTTATTTTAAAATTAATGAATTTTAGCATTTCATCATACGAAGGTTTGTTGATTTCTGCATCACGATCATTTCCATCTTCATCATCTTCGTCTTCATCGCAATTCATTGCTGTATTGTTTTTATTTTTCACACTGTCCACTTCAAAACTGCCTCATCCACATCTTCATAGACACATGCTTTTAAACGTTTTGCACAAGAATTCGATGAATCATAATTTTGTATCTTATCACGATTTTTTTATTATGGTTGATAAGCTGTTTGGAGGAATACTAAATTTTAAAGCAATATCCTTTTTTATTCACGCCTTTACCACCTCATGAAGAATTTAATTTTTTTCTTTGATGCTCAAGCACTTTCGCTTTGACGTTTTCCAGCTTCAAGGCAATTGATCACCATAAAATGTGTTAAAAGAAAGAATAAGTTTGAAATGTTTAGAAATATTTTAAGAAATAGGGAGGAAAAAAATATTGGATCACAAGAAAAAGTTCGTTAAATAGAGAAATTCGCAAAATAGAGGTTCGTTAAATAGAGGTCCGACTGTAGTTTTATCAGAATTAGTGTAGTGGAAACCTAAATCCAGTAAATTATGTCTTCATATCGATAAAATTTACAAAAACATCATTAGAAAAATTAAAGAATTTTTTATACACTACGTATTTTGTATGTTGATTGCTAAGAATGAAAATGTCATGAAAAATTCCCTTTCCATTGCCTTGTGATGCATCAATAAAACAAGAGAAATTACAAAATAATACCAATTATTAAGGAAATCAGAAACCACAGAAGAGGCTGTCTACACGTGTTAGTTCAGAAGTTCACAAAATACAACATTTATTTGAACTTAAATATCTCGAAAAATATAGGTTCTATCACACAACTCTGAATTAAAAAATTAAAGTACATGAAATATCCCACAAAAAAAGTCCTACATTGTTTTTGTAGCATCAATAGTTTAGAAGATACAGGGGGATTTAAAAGTTAACATTTCTAACATTCCTTATTGTAATGGTAAAACCAATTAAAAGTGCTGAAGCAACAACCCTCAGAAAGACCTCATGCCTATACAATAATTATACGAGAGTAGTATTGTATGTGCCGAGAGTAGTGGCGAAGGGGGGAGGGGGAGACAAACCTATTTGACGAACAGTCGTGCTCCCTTCCTTCCCTCACGTCCGTTCCCCTTTACTAGATCCATTCTACTCAGTCTTTTGGTTTTGTTAACGCTCCAAATGAGTGTATTCAGACAGTATAATCTAAATCTACATATCTATGCTGAGTTTAACTTAAAAGCTCGCAACCAATCTTTCACAGTTCGACAGAAACATTTTCTTGCCATTGAAGAAATAAGACCAGGCATGTTCAATTACTAACACAGAAAATGGCTGCTAAAGGAACTGAAACGAGAGTCGCTACAGGGGATGCTGATACTTATATTGTGAGATCTGGGTTAGAGAAAGCAACTTTTCATCCCAAGGGAAAGACGTAGACCTAGTCGTGTTACTGATTGCTTTGGCACCACCAGAAAGTAAGATTTATTCTATAAAGCCTGGCAAGGGAAAAGTCGAAGCTAAATTATTTTTTACAAGAAATCTGCAGAAAGAACTTTCTTTTGTCCAAACCATCCTCCTTCTGCATGCATTCCGTGGCTGCGACATTACACCAGATATTTATAGAAAAAACAAAGCACTATAGTTACATTGTTCAAAAATCAACTAAGCCAGATAAAAACATTGCTGACATCTTTTATAACTTTTCATCATCACCAGATGCTATCTCACAAGCCGGTGAGAAGATGTTCCTAGTACAAAGCCGTTGCTGATGAACATAATTTGAATAACCGCAGATATGCAGCATTTCTCAAATCATCAACCAAGATCAAAACTCTCTCTTTGATCTGATTTCCTAAATTCCTCCAACCAAAGGAGCGGCGGAGCAACAAACGTTTAGCAATGCCTTTCTGTTTTGGCACCTTTAATGGTACCTGTACCAAAGGTGCACCTCTAGAAGAAGAGGAAGCGTTCGAACTTTATCATATACTAGAAAAATATGGTGAAATTCAATTACGAGCAAATGTAAAAATGGGTTATTGATATTTTTATGTATGTATGTATATATATATATATATATATATATATATATATATATATATATATATATATATATATATATATATATATATATACATACAATATTATGTTATAGGAAGTTATAATATGTTATATATATAATGTAATAGATAACCGCCATTTTGAAATATTAACTTTCTTTCATAAAAATAAAACTAATATTTTCAACACTTATTGTAATTATGTACTTTTTCAAACTGCCATAACATTCTAAACTATTCATCCAAAGAAAAATGTGTAGGACTATTTTTGTAGGAAATTTAATTTAGTTTAATTTTACACCTAAGTTTTTTTTCGCTAGGATCCATAGTTTTCGAGATATTTAAGAAAAACTAAGAAATCCCCCTTTCAACCCCCGTGTACCCTACCAGACGGGACTTTTAGTACGTTGTTTAGGGCACTCTCCCCAACAACTGTGCCGAATTCCAAATTTCAAAACTACACCTTTTTTTAAATTTAAAATTCGCTAACTGGACTACGAGTAGAAGGAAACTTGTGAAAGGGAACGACGGATGTGAGGGGAGGAAGGGAGCAAAATTGTTCATCAAATGGTTTGTGAACCCCAACCCGCTACGACACATGCAATACTACCCTTGTATAATTATTATATAGGCATGAGGTTATTAGGAGGGTTGTTGATTCAGCACTTTTAATCGATTTTACCATTACAATAAGGAATTTTAGAAATATTAACTTTTAAATCCCCCTGTATATTCTAATCTATTGATACTACAAAAACAACGTAGGTCTTTTTTTTTGTAATTGAATGTTTTTCGATAGAACCCATAGTTTTCGAGATATTTAAGAAAAACTGAAAACTTACTTAAAACTTAAATTTTATAAAAATCCAAGAAATGATAATTTTTTTATTGCTTTTATGATTGCATGCATTACAGAGCAATTAAGTTCTCGAGGAAATTAAGAGCTGTATACAGTTATTTATTCATGATCGCTGAGGAACACAAAGCACGGACGTATTTAACTAAAGAAAACACATAAACCTATTAAGAAAATTACAAATTTTGACTTCTGAAACAGTCAGTCGGCTCCAAGAAAAAAATTGGTTTGCAAACGAATTTAAAAAGCGCGAAAAAGTTCCTGTGGATAATATTTTGAAATCACAATTACGCTCGATTTTAATTTGAATAAGTTTGAGAACATTTCACTCTTGAGCGAGCCCTATTTGGAGAAATTGATCCAATCGGCTAAAGGCCGGCCCTGGTGTTAACATACAACACTTGTTATTTCTTTTAGTTTATAAAAAATTTTCTTGCTAAACATTTTTTCATTATTATTGAGGAAAAATAGTTCACTTATTATTATAGGACAAAGAACGAAATTTTCTAACTGTATGCTTAATAAATATAACAAATGCATTCGTATAATTTAACGAAAAATTTAAGCAATATTAATACTACTATTATACAGTAGTGTAATACTGCCTTCCTGTTAATACCAGCACTTCGAGTTTATTAAATGGTTTATCTCTTTTACTGTATTTAGTGCTGGGAGAAATCAAACGTAAGTATCTGTGAATATTTCAATTATTTAAAACATTCTTCATGGGTTCAGTGGCGTAAATAAGGGGGGGGGGACGCATGGGGCGGCACTTAGAAAGGGGTGACATATAGGAAGACAGTTTTATAACTAAGAGCAGCGTCACTAGTTCAATCATTGTATATATAAAAAAATATCTATTGTGATTAATTAATATTTTTCGCATTTTTTCGATAAATTGCCAATGTATAAAACAAAGATTGGTGGCGGACGCGCGATTTCGCAACCTATTTGCAAAGATCGAGGGCGTCAAATGACGAATTGCGTTATTATATATAAAAAAATTCCCTGAAATATAATTTTTTTTATTTCGAAGTTTATTTAATTTGTAAAAGAAGGGCGACATGTTGCAACTTCGCACCGAGTGGCAAAAGTTGGATCTACGCCACTGCATTTCTATGTTTCTTTATTTATTGTTACGTAGTACCAATTATAGTTTTTATTTTCATAAAAAAATCCTATAGGAATTGTAGACACCACCTCAAAAAAATAAAATCAGAGAGTGTTTTTGGAGTTTTTCTGTAAACACCGTATATAACCTGTCATTACATAACTTACTATTTTTGTAATTAAAGATGTTTTCTTTTAAATACTTTGTTTAGATTATTTTAACTTTTCTTGCAAATAAATTGATCTATCTGATTTCGGCATCAGTAATAACATGTTAAATTGTCGTATGATATTTAGTGCATTATCGGGTCAAACAGAGTTGACAGCAAATATTTCAATTATTTAAGAAATTCTTCATAGATATGTTTATTTACACTGCATATGTAAAAGTTTTATTTTATGAAGAATTTAATTGATGGTCACCAAATTAATATCGTTTTTAGATGTATATTTTATCGAAGTAAGTTATATATGTTGTTTCAAATGGATCTGAATAGGATTAATCAGAATATATTTTTTTTCATTCGCGGCTTCTTGTAAGCAGAAAAATTTTACTGGTCCCTATATGTTTGAAAAACTTCCTCGTTTCTTCCTCTGTAACTAATTTCCGCATAAGGTATAAATTCACAAGAAAAGATGATTAGAACTCGTGGTGCCATTTATTGTCTTTATTAGTTATCAGGAAATTTATTTTCACTAGTAGACCACCAAAAAGTTCCGCCTACCAAAGAATAAACTATTTTAAGATATGCTTTAGTAGAAAAAAACCGTCCCTGAAAAGGTTAATGTAAGTAAGGAAAATAATTTAATGAGAATAAGAAGTAAGAAAATTCATCTCTGTTTTCTCATACTCATATATTAACAAAATAAAATAATTCATAAACAATCACACAATAAAAGATTTTCTTACAAAATCAAAAACCAGGTGAAGTTTAAATGAGCATAAGTAATGTTATTTTGATACTGATTTTTTTATACAAATAACTTGACATTATGGGTTCTCTCGTCAAAGTTCTTTTAAACTTCATGTTGAAATTGAATTTTTTGGATCCGGAATGATATAGACACTTTTTGTTACTTTTTCCGTGTTATCGCTTGGTTTCTTTTAAATTGCTAATTAGTGACGTTTTGTGATTTGATTTCCTTATATAGATGAATGGGTCCTTAATTCTACATGTTTTAAAACAATGGAAAGTTTCCATTTCATTTAGGTATGTGCGGATCATTTTAATTTAGCTCTAGGCTATAAAATATAATACATAATAAAATGTATCCAACCACGCTCCAAATAAAAGAATTACCTCAATGGCAAAAATAATGTGTGAAACATGTTTTCCCATTTATAGATAAAGGAAGAGTAAACATTTATGAGAACGATTCTGATAAGTTTGTCTTTGAACTCATTGTAGTACGGTTTATTGAAACCTACATAGGCGGGGGAGATTCAGCTGCGAATTTTGGTTCCTGGAATCGTAAGCCTTAGCAGAAAACGAGAAAGCTGCTAATCGACTATTTTTGAAAGAGGCATGTTTATTATGCCTTTGTTGGGACTAGATATGAGATATCGATGAAGTGCACTTGTAGCAGTGTGTGATAAATAGTAATTCTTCTACGTTCTGACAATATTTGGCTGTGCTTACTTGTGTAGTTTTGACTTGACTCTCGTACATCACAAGAAATTAATTTCCTAAATATATGCTTGATGGAAAAAAAGGTCTCTTTATTGAAGTAGTTTAAATGAATATGGATCTTAGAAGAAGTTCGAAGAAGAGACTAAAAATGTATACAATGTTTTGTTTCTTCTACTCATCAAACTTAATTACCTGCAAAAATTTAACTTATTTAAGAGATTCCTTACAATATTGTTATTGCTTATTGTATGTAACGATTATACTTTTTATTATATGAAAATTCATTGATGTTCAATTTCTATGCTCAATAAATATATCGCTCAATAAATGAATACTACTTTTCTATTAAAAATATAATTCAGTTCGTTTTTATTAGTTAAAAAGTATGTTATTTCAGTACATATTGCTTTGGCGAAAAAATTTTATCGGATTATTTTTATATAGTTTGATTGGAAGAACTTTTCGAGATAAAGTAGAGCTAATTGAAGACTGAATGAATATAAGATATTAGATGAAATATTACTAAATTTGTATCTTTAAGTAGATCTCATTGAAGAAAGTGATTAATTACTTTAATGGAAATATTGCTTCAACTGTGATGTGACACTCAATTGTCGCATACTTTTAGTCATAGTTACTAGATGTTTACAAATATTAATCGTATTTTATAATTGTTCTATTCAATTTTAATTAGCTAATTAATTAATTAAATTATTTTTTGAATTCAGTCATTTTAAATTTCATATGTAAATCGTGTATACAAATATTTACTTTAAGTAATATCGAAATAACTTTAGAATGCATTGCATAAAGGAAGTGATTCGCTTTTTCTTAGTAAAATTATTTTGGATATATCTAATCAAATTTACACATCATTCAGCGAGTTTTAAATATCAAAATGATGATTTATTTCACTCTTAATATTGGTATATTATTAAGTAAGAATGTCAAAAACAAGATATGCAATAATTAAATCTTCATATCAGTATAATAGACGCATCATTCCCTTTGCGTCGACATTTTTATCTCGAAGGCCCAAAACCTATTTGAAAACATTTTATCCCTCCTTTCTTTATTCATTTAGAAGTTTTAATGTATAAAGTCATATACAAAAGAGAAATTTTTGAAAAATTATTCCATAAAGTATTTACAGAAGATTGCTAATGAATTCGGATCATTCTAAAACTTGTGTTCAGATTATTCCATAATTCAAAAAAATTTTGAATTTGATTTTTTTTATTGAACAAATCGTGGCAAATTAATACCTTTTCAAATTCGGATATTATTATTTTAGTAATTCAGATAATTGTGTAGTTCAAGAAATACTTCGAGAGTGCTTTTCTGAGAGTGCTCACACATAAACACAAACCTTGTTCATGGAAATGTTTTTCGGAGTTATTTATACGAGTACTTGATAAAATCAGATTTTCATGGTCAGCTTAATTTTCTGAGGAAAAATAGAATTGCCTATTTATTATGATAGAAGTATTTTCTTCATATCATAAAGCAGTCGCGGCGATTCGGTGGCAAAAGCGTATGAGGGAGCAAAAAATTTAAACACACCTAAAAGCACCCCGGAGTATAGAGGGTAGGCCAGTGGTCCCCAACCCCCGGGCCGCGGACCGGTACCGGTCCTTGGATCAAATGGTACCGGGCCGCCCAAGGAACATTAAATTATTTCCATTTTTATAAGCTTTTTTTCAACTTGACTGTCTTCCTTCAAATCTTGTGATCAATTTCTTACCCCCAGATGGAACCGTCTCATTGCAAAGAAAGAAGCTCAGGGTTCTCATTGATTTAGCGTTCTAGTGAGTTAAAATGTTAAATCACTTTATATTCATTTTTTGGTGTAACTGTATTTTATTTTGAATATGCTTAAATATTTGTTTATTAAAAAACCAATTATTAAACATGTTTTTTTAATGTTTAAATATAATTAAATTAAAATTATTAAATCAAAACAATCTAAAATATAAACAATCAACGTCTTCCCCCCCCCCCAGCGGGCCGCGGTAAAATTATCAAACGTTGACCGGTCCGCGGCAATAAAAAGGTTGGAGAACACTGGGGTAGGCAACAAAATTTTAAAATTTAGTTTCAAAATTAACTAGCTTTCCCGGACATTGTTGTTAATTTTATACTCCCTAGTTTTAGATATATTTTACCCAGTTTAGATTATATAGGCAGCTAAAATGAAACACTCCACTTTTGATTTCTGAGAGTGCTCATACAGAAACACAAACCATGTTCCTCGGGTAACTTTTCGGAGTTATTTGTACGCTACTTGTTTAAAATCAGATTTTCTTGCTCAAGTAATTTTTATGTGGGGAAAAATGTCCCCTTATTTAAATAAAAGTGAGGGAATTAAATGTCACATCCTCAACTCTTCACAATCTTGGTAATCCTAGGAGAAACACCCTAGCTGCCCCACCCTAGTTACGCCACTGAAGCGTAGACGCATTTGAAAAGCGACGCTATTCAAAGCAGTTCGTACGGCTGAAAGACGGCCAAGACAGAATTTTAGTCAGATTTCATGAGGAATATTGAGGTGTACATTGCAAAGTTGTTTTAAAAAGAATTCTTCTTCCATAGGGGAATACAACTAATAAGGTATGTTTCATTTAATTTATCATGATAGAGTTTTATAATATATGGCTGTAAATATTTAATGGAATTACATAAGTTAATTCAGCTTCATAAAAGAAATAATATCCAACAAATTTCTTAAAAATTCAAATATTTTTATATATACAAGTTGAAACAACACATTCCTAGTTTATTAAACAAATTTCGACATAACAGCCTCTCCACCTACATTTAAATTCGGAGTAAAGTTTTCAATATTTTTTATCAAAAGATTTCTTTATATTTAGTAAATTTC
Source organism: Araneus ventricosus (assembly GCA_013235015.1). NCBI lineage: Eukaryota > Metazoa > Arthropoda > Arachnida > Araneae > Araneidae > Araneus > Araneus ventricosus. Next base: position 399,111 of record BGPR01000556.1, on the reverse strand, counting down.
TTTATTATTTAGAATAAAGAGGAAAAACTTTAAAATGGGTTGTATTCTCACATTTTTTTTTTTTATCTTGGCATTGATTGTGATAAAAGATTACTGACTTATTTCCGTAGATTTAAGAGAAATAATTCCATAATGCCGATAAAATTAACCGCTGAATCTATGATACATATTTCATCTAATAAACAAGGCATTTCCAAATTACCTATAAAAACATACCTCAATTAAAATCTTCAGCACATTTTTAAATAAAAAATAATTCAAAATCAGCTATAAAAATATTTTTCTAATGTTTATTTGTTAAAATATGGTTTTGAAATGGATTTCTGTATTTTTCAATTCCATAGTTAAAATCCAAGAGTTATCTTCCCTGATCTATTGAAAAGTTATCTAACTTTTTATTTATAATAGTATTTCGTTATTTAAGTTTCAATTTCTGGGATTAAATTAAACCATTTCTATTTAAATTTCCGCAAAATGCGCCATAATACTAGAATAGTATTTAAGAACGAACCTTTGATTTTATTTTATAAGTCATGTATAAAGCATTTTTTAATTATAATGTTTTGCAACATTTAATGAAAATGATTTTAAAAAAATATCTAGGCAAATTTTAAAACAAAAGGTACAAGCTCTTTTAATGTAAATGAAACTGAAAATTGATTTTGTATAATTTTTGTATTTATATAATTTAATTTTATCATACAAGCAACAGTGATACTTTAGCAGTGGATATTTCACCTAATAATATGCTTGATTTCATTAAGTGACAATAATTATAACCCTACAATAATCATTGGTGTTGTGTTTTGATTCCATTTAGAAATAATTAATCCACGTAATCAATTCAGAAAGTATTAAATAATTTTCTTAAAAACATTGTCTAAAAAATAATTAATTTACGCTATAAAGCTAAAACTCTATTATGAATACATTATTAATTTTTTTTGAAAAATTATTCCAACCGTTGAAGAAATATTTCTGAATATTGGATTCTCTCTCTTACTACTTTATTTTACTTTAGGAAGAGGCGAATTACTTTTACTTTTATATAGCAGATCCTAAGTTATTTCGATAATACTTCATGTGAATATTTATGAACACGAATTTCAGATATAAATTTAAAATTAGTAAATAGAAAACATATTAATTAGCGACAAATATTAATTAAAATAATCAATTAGGTAATTAAAATCAATTAATAGAGTAATATAAATAGAGTAATTATAAAAATGACTTTTTATTAACAAAAATTTAGTTACTGTGATTAAAAATATGCGAAATTATCTTATTTTAAATCATCATAACTGACAAGTTGAAGTTTTCAAATACATATGCGTCATACTTTCAGAGAGCCCCCTAACAAGCTTAATACGCCCCTGGCTTTATCATTAATCATTGATTAAAAATAAGGAAGTGATTATTTGCAGTTACTGTACCTGCGAATAAAACGTTATTTGCAGGTATACTGTACCTACGGATAAAACGTTATTTGCAGGTATACTCTACCTGCAGATTACTTGCAGGTTTTGTCAAATTCAATATGCTTCTGTAGGTGTTTTGAAATGTTCTTTTTGTACTTGAAAAGTTCGTTCTTTGTTTATGAGATTATTAAAAGAAATATTAATGCTACTTTGCGAGAATTTTCAGTTTCTCATCGGAGACATGCGACGTTCTCGTTTCACCTTTAATTTGTTCTTGATAGCTGATTTCTAATTCGTTTGATTAAATTTGGTAGAGAAAATATATTTACTGATTTTTTTAGTCATAAAATGGTTTTTTAGTTTAAATTAAATCTCATGGCAAATTATCAATAAAAACAAATTTCCGATCCTAATGAGCTCCAAAGCCCCCAAAGATGTCTTACGAAATTTTAAACTTCCCTTTGCAGTTGACGGAAACCCAAAAGTCAATAGTCTGAATTTCCTGTAATCCATTTACAAAATGCAAATTTACACTGAAGAAAACGCAGAATTAACCGTCGTTAAAAATTTTAACAAAGGGTGAAAATCTAAGAAAAGGGAACTAAACGACCCTGTACCTAATTTTTTTTTCGTACTCGCAAACGTCAACAAATCTGTTTAAGAATTTGAAATTTCCTTAATCATTTTTAAAAGCGATGTGTTTAATTCAATTTTTTATTTGATTTTACTCTTTGTTTTCTAAACCTTGTTAATTTTCAAGCATATATTAAATAACTATATTCTTACTCCCTTTCCGCTACTCAATGCTTACATGTGATTTAAATTGAAAAATGTATGAATATTTGATTCGAGGTCTCTTCAGTTACTCCTATAGAAGAAAAATAATTGGAACAGAATGTACACTGCCTAAAAAAGTAACCTTTTATCTGAAGATACAGTACCTTCTATTCCCATTATCCAAAAATAGGTAGAATTCGATAATACACAGCATCTCTCTACTTTAGTTTTTAACAATGGGTTAAAAACAAACTATTAAATATTTGTAGAATTGAAGAAACGGTTTGAATGTAATTCCAGCAATGAGAAATAATGTCTAGAATTATATTTAAAAATCTTTTTAAAATTATTAAGATCAGAGAAAAAATTCAAGACAACTCATTATTTATTCTTGAACAGTAAATAATATTTTATCCGCATATATTTTAATCGTTGAAACTAATTCTACTTGATGTGGTACAGCTAACAAAGTCCATGAGTCAAGAACTCAAAAAGGAAGCCAAAAGCACTCAGTGTTCCTCAGACGATCACCCTCCCAAGTACGAACCGCGCCCGATGCTACTTAATTAGGGTGATCGGACAAGAACAGGACGTTGGGGAAATGTACCTGCAAATAACGTTTTATCCACAGGTACTGTACCTGCAAATCACGCTATCCCTAAAAATATTATGCCTTATGTATTATATATACATAAATTTTATGTTTCATTTTGAATCCTCATTCGCAAATACCTTTTTTTTTGCAAAATACATTTTTGATTGTTTATAAATTTTATGTTTCATTTTGAAGTATACTTCATAAATACATTTTTTTTCTCAAAATAGCCAGTTTTTGGATATTTATAACTTTGTTTAATTTTTAATCACCATTCGTAAATACTTCAATTGCAACCCCCCCCCCCAGTTTTTGTGTATTTATAAATTTAAATTTTGATCCCCATTTGTAAATACTTTTTTTTGCAAAATACCCAGTTTTGGGGTATTTATAAATTTTAAGTTTCATTTTGAATCTTAAAATCTTGCTTATCAGATACCAATCTTCCTCCAAATCAAAATTTTCTTCAGAAACCTATTTAATCATTATTAAGCAAATTACCAGGCTGGAATAAACAGGAGTTTATTATTGCACTATGTCCTTCACATTATGGATGGAAGATTTCAGAGGGTATATTGGAAGTAGATTATTATCATATGTCTCAAGAGCCAGCTCCTCCAGCATTAATAATGTTCACTGCAAATGGAAAAATAATAGATGTTCTATTGGAAAAGCTGTTCTTGTCATTCTTCCAAACTGTGTTTATGTACAGAATGTGTCTATTTACATGATAATGCTGTTTAAAATACTAATAACTTATATAATTATTTATTGCACTATTTGTATAAAGAACGTTGCTCATTCATAAATAAAATAATGGACACAGAAATTTCATAATATTGGTATAGTTTTGAAAATAATTGTTTAAAAAATATATTTATAAATATTTTATTCAGATGGATGTTTTAAATGCCTGTATATCTTTGTAAGAAACTATATAATTATAAGAATCTTCTTCATCACATATAAAATATGTATTGAATAATTTCTCGTCAATGTAAACAAGGAACTGTTATGCATAAAAAATTGTAATGTTATTTTGTACATATTTTTTAAAAGTATCTTAGCCTTTAATGCTGTGAACCAATGTTTTTTTGAAAATGATTGTATTTGCATGCATACACAATTTGCAACTAAGCAGATATGTGAATTTTTTGAAAAGCAAATATGTGAAATTGTCAATTGCATACCTAGAATTTTTAAAACATCTATGAGATATCAGCAAAAGAATATTTAAAATGCCAGTTCACTTTTATAAGTAGCTGCATAGCGAGAAGCTTCAGATATATATGAAATATGTTTTGAATATTTGCTCAGAAATGTAAACAATGTATCATTATGTGTAAAAGACTGATAATGTTATTTTAGTTATACCTTAAAACAGTATTATATAAATATCTCTATAGTAAACTAATGTTATTTGAAAATGGCTGTAATTTTATTTAAGAATGTATATTTGTAAGTAAAATTTTGAAATAATTTTTGATATTATATTAATGTTGGAAAATACCGATTAAGGTTATTATGTATAAATATTGATTCTAAACAAGTTGGTCTTCATTCAGGAAATTCAACAAGCATATTAAAGTTGCTAAATCTTCTTATTAGTATTCTGACAGTTTAAAAATCACTATTGTATGAATAGTGAAAACCTTGAGAAGTTTTGTAATCAATCAAATATCTATGAAATCTTTAATATCCACATTTAATGTTTCTTTAAAAGTAATTAACACGATAAAATATTGTGTTTGTTTTATCTCAACAAAAATGCTGTTTATTCAATTCAGACACAAAGAAATATACAATAAAATACTATATAAATTATGAATACTTTGCAAGTACACTGTTGATTATTTTTATTGTAGAAATATGGAAGAATGTCTTTTGTTGAACTAAAAGGTTAGAGACGTCCATACCAAAATTTTATTGAATACCATTTAAGTAGATAAAATAAAGCTCGTTCTTATTCACATCATAATTCGAACAACTTTCAGTACAAAAAGCTTACTTCAACTTTGTATTAAAGGTGATAGGAAATAGTTTAAAAGTGACATTTGAATTTGAGTGAAAGTTTAACTTCCAAACAGTGACAGAAACGAAGATATCTGTCTTTATTGTCGACAGTCGAAAGGAATGTATTTTATTGAAGTTGAAAGCGCGACCAACCCGACTGCTCAGAGGGGTTTGAGTGTCCGTTAATAGATTTTATTTTAACATTATGTCTATGGGCCGAAAAACTACACGCCTAACAAAAATGGCCGTTGAGGGGAATGGCCACTATGTATAGCCACACTCTTATGCAATACAAATATTTCAGTTTTACTTAACAATTAAGCCGAAAAGTGATCGAAACAGTAGATACAAACAAACAAACAAAATATACAAATTTCCACCCGTCTTGTTGATCTCTTAGCCGACCGACTGAAAACAGTCGGCAAAATGCGACATCTGATTCACTTGTCGCCTAGTCGGTTATTCCGTCAAATGTGGTACGAACTACTGGCTGAATGGACGACAATTTAAAAGAATGTCGGTCATTCTGTTGACTTAACCGTTAATCAGTCCTCAAATTCGGACACAAATCGCTTATCTCGGCCGTTTACTATATAATAACTTTAAGATGGGATTAAAATTATTAGATTCCTTGATACTCGGCTCTCAACATCTGCCAAAATCGCAAAGCTTTTTGCTGACGAAAGTCTTAATTTCTCGGCGACGGCGGGACAAGAGGTCACCAACGGGGGGGGGGCAATTGCCACCCCGCTGGCGACGCCCCTGGATTGAAGCTAACTAAATTGTAACCTAACATAAAATACATTTGCACTGCAGCAAGTGCAAGGATCTCACTAAATTTAATTATTAAAAAATTACTAATGATTAATATAATGTTTAAAAAATCTTCAATTAAAAGTATGCCGTACTTGAATTTCAGTTCTCCATTATATGTTTTGAAATATTACTTACAGTGTTTCTCAACAATTATCCTAGTGATTTCTTCCTAAAACCTATTATTTAAGTTTCTTCAGAGAACAATTCAATTTTTTAATATTAAAAATTTTGTATATGTTACAAAAGGGACATACGAATTTTAGAAAGGCTTGGATGGGTCATGGCACAAAAAGGTTGGGAAACACTGGTTTATAGTATACATTAAACTTCCTAGTAGAGTCAAGTCGCATGACATCACTTTGTATTCAAAAGTATGTAATGTGTTGAAAGTTTCTACGACTTTTTTTTGTTACTATTGTTCTTATCATTAAACCGTTAATCCTGGTAATTATTCTCTCTTGCTTGAACTTTCTCGAAAGATTAAAATTTTGAAAAAGTAAAAGAGGTATTGATAGAATCTAGAGATGAATTACTAAAACGTATGCTTGACCCCGGACGCCGATTTGTGTACATCTTAGGCTCCTTGCACACACACCGATTCGTGTCGACCGGTTTCAGACCGGTCTGCAACATTCCATTAGTAGTGTACAGAGAACAGTTGGAGCTTGCACACGTACCGGCGCCTACATAAAATCGATCGGCTGCCGAGAATTGTCACTGCGCTTCGCCGACATCGGCAGCTGCGGGGGGTCCCAGTGACACATGTAAATCTACTGGCGCTTGCACACACGCCGATTTCTTTCATCCGGTTTCTTGCAGACGTTTCCAGTAGCATATGTAATTCTTCTGACGCTTGCACACACACCGGTTTCAGCCGATCGACTTCGCTCTCGTGACGAAATAATAAAATTAGTAACATTTTGAAAAAAATATTGAACAATATTTTTTTTTCTTTATTGATATTCTATAGGCATAAGAATGAGAAAATTACCTATACACAAAGAAATTTTTAATGGTTAGATAAAAATAATGGTTTTCAGTGGCGGATTAAGCTTGTTAAAAGACCAAGCGCTTTAACATTTAGAGATCTCTGAAAATATATATATACTTTTTTACATTTGAAGAAGTCGGTTTTTCTAATTTTAAAATAATATTAATGATTCCGCATACATTCCATACTTTTATTTCGATTTTTTAATTACATTTTGTACTTGCTTTGTTATTTATTTTTAATTAGCTTAATAAATCTTTGTTGAATAATTGCAATGCCTTAAAGTTAGTTATAGTTAATTTAACATAATTTTCTAATGAATTTTCATTTAACATAATTCGCTTATAAATAAAAATAATTCTCAAAACAACTTTACTCTCCGGCAGGGTTGTCGATTTTTTTTATTTTTTTCAAAAAAATCGATTTATTTGATTTAAATCGGATTTTTTTGATTTAAATCAAGATTTTTTTGATTTTAATGATTTTTTTTATATTTTTTATTATTTAACATTTGTATATTAGACAATGAGCATTACAGTCATAGATAACAACATACATATATATAACAACATACCAGTCATTAAGCTGTACTTCATTTAAAAAAACAAATTAAAATTTAATTCAAGAATGTAACAACTATTTAAAAAATATTTTTGAACTAAAATATAACAATAATATACTTTTGAAATATAAGACAATTTTATTAAGGAAAAAAGGAACAATATAATAAAAATTGTCATTTCTTGACTATAGATATATTATTGTATGTTAAAATATTATGGAATTTTACACTCAGCTGTTCATTTGTTTCATTACAAACACAAGTTTTGAAGCTTTCTAAACTCCTAATCTGTTTGACCCAAAACATTAAATAAAAAAATTTCTAGATAAAATTTTTAAATTCAGGCTTCAAGGTGCATTGAGTCACCATCAGGACTACCTGTGCGCCAAATTTCATGACTGTGTGATAGATTCATCTGGACATTGCGTACAAGCTCACAAACATTGTCTTTTATAAGTATAGATCATAGTTTAAAATGCACTATGTAGATGTTTGTATATCTTTTGGAGCATTTATATGCATTACTTATTTTACATTTGAACATTATTGCAATATAAAAACTTTGTTGTCCCCAACTATTTATTTTTCTCCAATATTAAAATAAAACTCACTGCATTTTACTATGTTCTTTCTTTGTGAACATGATCCTAACATAAATACATGAAAATAATAAGTTTAGAATAGGGCTAATAGTACTCCTTTTAGAATGTATATAGTAGTCTTATGAAATTTTGTTTCAGAATAGGAATTATTAGAGATAAAGTTCGGGAAAATTCCTTGACTCGGAGATAAGAAGTTTTTTAGATCTGGATGTTTAACAATTTTAGCAAAGTAACTCGAAAATTTTGGTCCAATATTCTTGAAGTTTTAATTTATAATTTTCTGTAAGATTCAACAATAATTTTTGAGTGTATCAAGGTGGCTGTATCTAAGGGGGTTCTCTTGACCCCCCCCCTTCCTGGAATGAAGCAAGTTTTTTAAAATACTTTTTTTTTTGTAGATTCTATGCCTAGACTATAAACTAAACCCATTCATGATGTTTTCTCATCATATTTCAAAAAAATTATTGCCTTGCGCCGCAAAGGGTTAAAATCTAATTTGCTTGCGTCGTCAAAAATAAAGATATAGAAAGTACTCTAGTTACATCAATTCAATGAAATATTTTTTTATGTTCTATATATTCTTTCTTTAAAAATATATTTAAAAATATTTTAAAATCACTATTTAAAGATACATGAACAATTTTATTTCATTAAAGCAGATTAACTTGATATTTAAAATAAAGTGATTTAAATCAGTGATTTTTTAAAAAAAAATCAGTTGATTTAAATCGCGATTTAAATCAGTGATTTTAATCAACTGATTTAAATCACCGCAACCCTGCTCTCCGGACAGCCTTAGAAGTAAATATAAATTTGCTGTTTTCACATTGGTTTCTCTTTTAGTTTTGATTTATTAACGTAATAAATGGAAATTCAATTTTTTTCGAATGTTGAAGTGATTGCTTTCCGCAATATTAACACATTATAATTTGGTTGTATTGCCAAGTCCATTTTTAAGGTGTCCGCCTACCTTATGAACCCATTTTCTACCGAAAATCAAAAAAAAAAAAATTCGTTCTGGAAAATGATTTCAATTGAATTTTTAATTATATATCTATTAATATATAATTTTATATTATTTTATATTCATAATTTTATATTCTTGGCTGCTTTAAAAACGTAATTTTTAACTTCAGATTGCGGTAGATATTTAACCCAGGTTCTTTTAGTGGCCTTTGCACCTATTTTGTTCATTGTTTACATAATGTACCTAATGGAGTCAAATAACTAACCATACCATATGACATGTAATCCCAAAACTTCTTTTATTTTACTAAAACGATAATCGGAAATGAAATTAGAAACATTTTAGTAAAACTTAGTAGCTGAAAATGAAAAACTAAACAAGTATTTGTTTTTCATTGCTTTCACTTAATAATTCACTTAGTATTTATTTCTGTTTAGTTGCAATTTAGTTTATTTTAAGAACTACATAACACTTGAACTTTGTAATTAATTTGTGAGCCATTATTGGCTTTCGAGGCAATGCGCCTGAATTTTGTATAATGTAAACTGTCGTTTTATATGTCTGAAGTTAAAAATTACGTTTTTAAAGCAGCCAAGAATATAAAATTATGAATATAAAATAATATAAAATTATATATTAATAGATATATAATTAAAAATTCAATTGAAATCATTTTCCAGAACGAATTTTTTTTTTTTTTGATTTTCGGTAGAAAATGGGTTCATAAGGTAGGCGGACACCTTAAAAATGGACTTGGCAATACAACCAAATTATAATGTGTTAATATTGCGGAAAGCAATCACTTCAACATTCGAAAAAAATTGAATTTCCATTTATTACGTTAATAAATCAAAACTAAAAGAGAAACCAATGTGAAAACAGCAAATTTATATTTACTTCTAAGGCTGTCGGAGAGTAAAGTTGTTTTCAGAATTATTCTTATTTAAAAGCGAATTATGTTAAATGAAAATTCATTAGAAAATTATGTTAAATTAACTATAACTAACTTTAAGGCATTGCAATTATTCAACAAAGATTTATTAAGCTAATTAAAAATAAATAAAAAAGCAAGTACAAAACGTAATTAAAAAATAGAAATAAAAGTACGGAATGTATGAGGAATCATTAATATTATTTTAAAATTGGAAAAACCGACTTGTTCAAATGCAAAAAAGCATATATATATATATATATATATATATTCAGAGACCCCTAAATGTTAAAGCGCTTGGTCTTTTCACAAACTTAATCCGCCACTAAGAAACATTATTTTTAACTATCCATTAAAAATTTCTTTGTGTATAAGTAATTTTCTCATTCTTATACTGAAATTATCAATAAAGAAAAAAAATATCCCTAAAAATATTGTTCAATATTTTTTTTCAAAATGTTACTAATTTTATTATTTCGCTACGAGAGCGAAGTCGATCGGCTGAAACCGGTGTGTGTGCAAGCGTCAGAAGAATTACATATGCTACTGGAAACGTCTGCAAGAAACAGGATGAAAGAAATCGGCGTGTGTGCAAGCGCCAGTAGATTTACATGTGTCACTGTAACCCCCCGCAGCTGCCGATGTCGGCGAAGCGCAGTGGTAATTCTCGACAGCCAATCGGTTTTATGTAGGCGCCGGTACGGGTGCAAGCTCCAACTGTTCTCTATACACTACTAATGGAATGTTGCAGACCGGTTTCAAACCGGTGGACACGAATCGGTGTGTGTGCAAGGGGCCTTAGGCCCTGTGCACACCAGCTGATTTGTGTCGTTGAGCAGAAAAATATAACAATAGGAACCCCCATTATCCCTGTGGGGACACAAAGGGGGCACTAGGGTTACTATTGTTATATTTTACTGTTCAACGACAAAAATAGGCTGGTGCGCACCGAGCTTTATAATCACAAAATCTTCTTTTCTGTAATTGTCTCGCTATACTAAAACAACTTAAACAATGATGTTCATATGCTTGTGTTCCAAGACACCTATGGTTCTTAATAAAGATGAGAAAGCTTCCATATTTTAAATTACGAGGAAATAAAGCTAAAAGAAAATAAATTATAAGTATGTGGATAAGATTTTAAGCCAACGAAATATTCTAAAGTAAGTATTTTTATTTAACACGCTTGGATTGCTGATTTTAAATTATCAATCGGTACTTATTTTAGACAGAGAAGGTTTGCTTTGCTCCACTCCATATTTTCTAATGTTATTACTTAAATTTATCTTGTACAAAAAACTATTTTCAAAGAAAAGGAAACAAAATTTGTACCCCAATAAAATCAGAGGCCAACAGTTAGTAATTAGTCTTATAATAATAAGTACGAAATTTAAATTGAATATAAACCAATTGATAATGGTCATTCAAATAAATTCATCTTAAAATATATTGTACAAACAGCGACAAACACATCATTAAATAATTTAGCAAAATGAAAAAGGATACAAGGAGAAAAAAAAAGATGCTTCAATCAATAATTTTAACATTTTTTTTGCTTATATCCCTTGCAAACAGAAACATATACTTTGATATGAAGTTTCATAGAAACAATGTTTTCTTGGTAAAATAAATATCAAGCTCTATTTTTGAGGAGTTACCCTTGTCAATATACATAATTTTAGTTTACACTTTTTTTTAGATATAATAATAGCTAGCCGCCATTGGAAACCAGCTGGTTCGAGGGATATATTGGTTGTGTTTGATTTCAATTGGATATCTTGTGCATAAATTAATATTCGTGGCTGAGTCAACAAAGTATTTTTAAACATCAAATTGTGATAGACATTTAAGGCGTGTTAGTTACCTGTTTTGTTTATTGTGCACATGAATCTTCCTAATGGAATCAAGTCAGAGACGTCACTTTGCATGCAAAAGTAACTGTCTACGTCATCTAACATCTAATTACGGTATATTGTCTAATGCGGTAATTTTATTTTCTTATTTCTCATATAAAATGAGCAGATGATTTCAACATTAAAATGATACGATGAATTTTACTTGCATTATATAGGAAAATCCAACAGCATGTTGAGTGAATCAACACATGTTAATAAAAAAATTAATGAATAATCAGAATAACTTTCAGCACATTGGATATATAACTTAATAACTTAGAGAGCTTTGTTAAAAGGGGGGCATAGAAGCCCGGGGCATCAGTTTTAGGAGGCGTCATGGAGTCGAAACATTACTGCGTTTATGCCATTTTTAAAGGAAAATATGGTGAGGGGCCTAAAAAATAATACAATGCTCCGGGCTGAATTTACCCTTTATAAGCTGCTCATGACGACTGGGGTAAAAAAAAATCATATTATTCCCTGGACGCCAAGCACCCTCACCATAGCACTGGCCTTGGTGACAAAACGTTACTTTCTGACGTCAAATACGATGACGAGGCGAAAAAACACCATGCACCGGCGCCGTTTACACAAGAGAAGCT